>VOPJ01005684.1:0-15337 GCA_014673585.1 Semibalanus balanoides
CTCCAAGAAGTTAGTTTCATTGCTTCTTTTTATAAAACAAAACAAAAAAATACCGTGGGCCCCGAGGCATAGCCGCAGACAGCATTAAGGGCTGGGGCTACCTCAGGGTAGACAGAAGGCCCTCAGTTGGCATGAGAGGGTCCTTAGTAGACCTGAGGGGGCACTCGGTAGGCCTAAGGGCATTTGGAAGGTCCTCGGGGCCGTCGGAAGGCTTGAGGGGCCCTCGGAAGGTCTGAGGCTGAGTGACCCTCAGTCAGTTATAACTTGTTATAAACGCATAAATAGGCCGCATGGTGATGAGAGGGGCCTCAGTACAAAAAGGGTCCCTGAAGCTCTGGGGGCCTCTGTATATTGCTTTGCCCTCTCCCCACCCGAAAGTACGATTCGCCGCCACTGTCACATAGCCTGCTATCACATCAAAATATGGGGCAGATCCAAAGGGGGGGCTGCAGAGGGCGCGACCTCCCCCAGCGCCCGGGTCGCGGGGCCGGGCCCGTGTATTTGCCTCCCCCAAACCTGCCCGGCTTGGGGAGGCCAAAGCACGGCTCGACCACGCGACCCGGGCGCCTGGGGAAGGCCGCACCACTCTGCAGCCCCCTATCTGGATCCGCCAGTGATCACAATCATATAACATACCAGCTTACATTGCACACAAACAAGTTGCTCGCTAATGACACTCATGCCGTTCTGCGCCGTTATCTCTGTCCCTGCCAATACAACTATGTTTGCCGCCCTGCGCCGGCAGAATAGGGACTGGCTTTCTGTACCGATCAGGCGACGCTTTAGAACTCAACACACTAGAAGTTCACCATGCTAGCCAGATCTTTCTTAGATTTTAGCCCATAGGCACGTCGTCTGCTTGTTTGCTGCTGGCAATTTGCGTCCATCTCTCTTCCCTTGAGTGAAGGATTTGTGCGACGCTTCCGTCCCTATCTTGATTATCCTCTCTGCACCTGGGGTGTGGCTCAGCCACTTTGGCAACTCCGTTGGCTTGTTGGTGAACTCCCCAAATCGCTTTCTGGTGAGTGAACAGGTGAGTGGAGTTCGTAAACCTGCTCCTTCCATTAGATGAGCTCGTTCACTGTGCTGGCCTCCGGGTTCAGCAGCTGACCTGACGACTGAGAAGTCCTTATTGATCTTGGACAGTCATCGTCCACCTGGGTCTTTGGGTTCCCCTCTCCTCAGTTCTCTAAAATCTGTGTCAGCGTCTCGCTTCCGCTCACCCTGATCCTCTCGAGCTCAGCATCGTTATGTATGATAGTCCTCTCTATGTCCATACCATGGCAGAAACGCTGCACAGTCGGCATCACCAGAAACGCACCAGGCAGAACGCTGCACAGTCGGCATCACCAGGTCCAGCACCTTCTTCCTCTGAGACCGCAGGCACTGCAGCTGGTGGAGTAGGTGCCGCGGGCCCTCAGTCCAGGATGGGTACGTCGTGATCATAAACCAGCGCTGGTAGCACACTACACATATTATACACACCTACGATGAATTCTACGATCCAGATCAGATTGCAGTGTTTCGACACCCTGAGGCAGAAGAAGCTGTTGGCACTATAGTTGACCAGCGGCACAGACGTGATATCTCCAAGCTCTCCAGCCTGACTGGCAACACGCCGGACCGGACTGCACACACCGTCCGGTAGCCATAGTGCTGATCGGTTGACAGGTCCTGCACCACATCTGGCGGCATGACCACCAGCAGAGGACCGACTAACACTGAAGCTGGGGCTAGTCTCCAGCTCTGTTACTGACGGCAGCAGCGGGGCAGCGAAACGAAATGACATGATGAAATGTCAGTGTTGTCCTGGCCTAGTGGACGCATCAGCTGTTTTATTGAGCAGAACGACACGACAACTATAGCTTGCTTATGCGCGACGGCATGGCATTTTTTATTTTACAAAATAGTAATAAGTTGCGTGTGCAATGTACCATCACTACCACGAATGATGTCATGTCTGCAGGAAACAAATCATATGAAAAGAGGTAAAAGTAAAATGTTAAAATGTATAAGTCAATAATATTATTATCTAAAACAGCGAATTGTTATCCAATCCTCAATTATTTCCGTTCAGTGACATAATATAGCAGGTCACATATTGACCTATGGGGTCCAATTTGATACCGATGGACTCCCCGGATAACGAGCAGCACGATTCAGTTTGTTTTACCTCCCTCGCTCAACTGAAAATTAAATTGCTCGTGATTTACTGGTGAAACATTGCAAACTGCATAGGGTTAACAATGGCGGATGGTCGAGACAACTTAAAATGCAAACCCCGCAAGCAGAACGTGCTCTGATGTTAAAATAAACGCCAGATTCGGAATCAGCATGAAAATTAACAAATTTTTACACTATGCCATTTTCCTTATTTCAAAGTTGAAATGCGAAAATGCCCTACCCTTACAGTAAAGCGTGATAATATTGTTTTACCAATAAACTTAGACTTGGTTTTGTGACGGTATTTATTGACTGTTTGGCTCTAATGCTGGACCAGAATAAGGTTATTATAATAGTAAATGTAATTTGTTTTCATTGATTTCGATACTTGTGTATGCTCGAATGGCGGTAATATTTGACAACATAGGGGAGAGTTGGTAAAATTCTGTTACATTTTCTTACGTCGCCCAAAAAAGGTTCTGGAAGGGTCCCATTTTGGGATCAGAACAGGGCCATTGCATGCCTGATAAAATCAAACATAGCCTCAAAAGTGAGTATATCATGTACAGAAAAGGCAGATATCAGCTCTCAGGCTTTGGAAGGGCCCATCTTTAGTTCGAGTTTAAGGCTTAACCCTATTCCCTGCGGGGGGCAGATTCTGCTGCTCCCGGTAGTTTTTTGTCTGCGGCTTCTGAACCGTTTGACCTAGCGTCTTGAAACTTTTTGAATTCTCCTAGAATTGAATGCCGCGTGTTGTGCAAAACAATTGAGAAAAAATATGAAACTTTTCGGATTTCATTAACCCGCGAGTTACTGAAGGGGGGCTATTTATAGCCCTTCTTCCCGTTATTCTGCAATATCTCCTTAACCGACGTAGGTATCGTGACCAAACTTTCAGTACCTTGTCCCATAACAATTTGACACACGTTGCCTAATGGAAAAAGATCAGGCTATGATAGATCAACCGGAAATGACGGCAGAGTGACGTCATGTTCTGCGTTTCATGTTAAAAAATGAGGGTTTTCGGGAAACGCTGCCAAAAGTGTAAAGTTTTAAAGATAAACTCAATCGTTATACACAAAACGACAGGTAATAACATGGGCTATCCGACAAATATCTCGGATTTCTGAGGAAAAAAAAAACAAAATTTTAAGAAATCCAAAGTCAATTTTGTTGTTTTTTTGACAATTGTAAACAAATCCGAATAAAAAAGTAAATTAGTTGATTCCAATGAATGTGTGTAGCAAGTTTGAAGTGATTATATTCAAAAATGACTGAGTGACAGCCTTTCAAAGACAAAATTAGACCACCTTTACTGAATAACAATAAACAAAAAGTGCATTTCCGTTTTTTTATTTTTTATTCTATTTGTATGGAAAAAGCATGTTCTAAGATCAATTTTCGCGTTCTAATCGATTAAAGAACCCACAAACATGTGTTACAACTCCTAAGGACCGTAATCTTCAGTTTGACATCTTGACCTCGGATGACCTTGAACTGACCCAAGGTCAAAATTAGCTTTAAATGGTAAGTAGAAGTGTCAGATGCACGAATCATACTGATTTACAAACTTATTATGCGTTAATTATCGCATTTTTGCGCGACAATGCCGACCACCGGACTTTGATGGCACGGTCAAACACTTTTTATTTGACGTGACCTGTGACGTCATCGTGACCCCGAGGATAACAATATTATATTAACCCCAGACAAATGTATATGGGCTATCGAATGCCGTTTACATTTTTTAAGATCGTTCAAGTAGTTTATCTTGAATCTGTCAGCCAATTAGCGGCTGCACTAGCCTAGGTGCATTTAGCAAATAATGAATTAAATTGCTTAAAGGGAGTGTGCCTACTCTTTTGAAAATGTCAAATTATATTTTTATTACGGTAAGAAGCTACTTGCTTTTGATTATTGGTTACGATAAAATTCACGTCTGGAGCCCCTTTAGTTGAATTTTTACTTATTTTCTGTTTGCATTGTTTTGTTTCAAAACTCAAAAAACGCTCGTCACTATAAAACAAGTAGCGAAAATGTACCTATAATGGCGCCACCTGGCCAGAGCTAACAATAATATGCTAGCGTTGTAATTTAAAGAGCAATGCTTCTAGTGCCGAAAAGCTCTCTGGCGACTATTGATAATTAATATTCTGCCAAGAATGTGATTGGCGACTTTGGGAATATCTCAGCACTAAAGTGTTCTGGGAAATGAGTACATGGCTAAATTCAGAAAATATGTTCTACAGACTGGTGTCAACAACTCCACATGACCAATGTGAGTAGGCACACTCCCTTTAAGTCATTAGTATCTACAAAACGTGTATCTCGAATTTTTTATATTGGTAATCTTAGGTCGGGTCAATTTTGTGACCTATAAGTCAACTGATCAATATTCAAATCCTTTCTTTGTCGACGATATCAGTCCATTTCCTTCTGGATGATGTTATCATAGGATATAATGCATGATCCATGTGCAGGTTCTGCTCAGGGAACCTTACGGGGTCATCTGACTTTGTCCGAGGTCACCAACACCTTTTCGTCAATAACTCTAGCCATAAGGAAGATTGGGAAGTGCAACTTACACCAGTGTGTTTTTCTCGTCAAGACAGAATCTACTGATATGCAACATGACCTACTTGTGTCACCACTGGACCTTGACCTGAGGTCATTTAAAGTTCACCTTACATAATCAAATTTGACATATTTTAAAGCGCCTTGACGAGAAAAACACGATGACGCAAACAGTTGTGCGTTATATGTGTAAGGTAAGAAGTTATTCTCGAAAATATGTTTTGCCTAAATCAGCATTCTTGACCAGAGGTGCAAAAAGTGTCAAGATGGTCACGAACAAAACGTTTGGGACAAAATGAGTCACAATAACTAGGCAGAATTAGGGGAAGAGTTAAGATCACAATATCTGAAAAATACTAACTGTTCAAATTTCATGTAAGTGATTATAAAAAAAGTACAATGTTAAAGTCATGCAAAAAATCAAAATCAACCAACCGAACTTCGTTTCTCTTCAGCAAAATATTCTGGTACTAGGGCCGTCACGGTCCTCGGCTGTGAATAAATTTTTATCCGGGATCTTCGAACGGAGGCTCCAAGCTCACAAACGCCGAGACTTGCCAACAAATAAAATTCCCACTAACCGGCCGCCTTCGGATTCGCGGCAATGACGTAAATGACTTTGGTGTGGTAATGTTATGTGCAAGCTACTAAGAAGCGACGACTTTGAGCGGCCCGGACCAGAGTATGGGCAAGTTTTGGGGCCAGTTTTTTGGCCCACCCCTTTCGTTACATTACCCCCTCCCATCTGCATGTCCCTCCCCACACCAAAAATCCTGCGCCCCTCCATCAACACCCTCACTGCCTAGTGCAGTGCCTCGCCCGTGATCTCGGCTCGGGAATAAATTAATCCGGGATCTTCAGAACGGAGGCACTCCGACTCATCAATGTTGTTGACAGTTCGTCGGGAGACACCACATAGAGGAAAATGTCCATGCCGCTTGAAACCTGAAGGTACCTTCACGCCATAGTCACAATGGTCACATCCAAAGTGCGCGCACTTTGTCGAAGTCGCAATGGTGAGGAATAGGGTCACGACCGGTGCGTAAGATTTTTGCAGCGCTCAGACCGCTGTTTTTAGAATATTTTTGGAGTGTAAAAAGAATAACTTCACGTTCCTTCACACCTGAAAAGATTTGAATAGCAACCAAAACTATTTAAAATCACTTAGTGTTTAAAAGTTTTCTTCCCCCAAAAGTGCTAAACATTGCTACTTTATTATGTAATAACTTAAAAGTTGGATGATTTACAGTACAAGTAAATCACAACCGGTCACATAAAGTGGAAATCGGTCACCTTCGCACGTGGGCAAGTGCGTAAGATTTTGCACCTCTGTTCTTGACTTTAGTGACCTCTAGAGCCTTAAAGATTAGTCTGGTGTCAATTTTGATGATCTAAGTGCGATTACAAATTTAAATGGCTAGCGATTGCCTTTTTGGAACATTTGCTTCTAGATAGCATAGTTGCCCGAGATATTTGTGGATTTCTGGAGTGATGACCTAAAACTGGAAAATTTGACCTTCGATGACCTCTAGTGACCTGAGTTTTGACGTGAGCGAAAAAAATATGAACTAATCTCGAAATGATTCTTGATAACGGTTCGATTAGTGTTTTTTTTGCTCTTCCCAGGTAACAGATACCGTTGTAACAACGTTGTGAAAAAATCAAGTTGGAATTTTACGTTTTTTTCAACGTTGCGACAACGTCGTGAATGTTGTGAATACAAAGCTTGGATAAAGCCGCTGTTAAAGGTTCAGCAACGTTGTAATGCGTTACGAATGTCCGAACAACTTTGTTCTAGTAACTTGGGAAGAAGCTCGGCAATGTTGTGTACAATTATCTAAATTGAGCAATATTCACCATCTTACCTAAGATTAATATCACCATGTTAGTCCATGTTAGCTATGGCTTGTCAAAAGTAACGTTTGTAGCAACGTTGTTTCAGCGTTTTGTGAGTGTCACATGGTACGTTTTGACAAACGTTTCCTGGGAAGTCTAGCAAAATTACACAATCACAACGTTGTGTAGTTGTGTTGCAACCTTGTCACAACGTAGCGACAACGTCAAATTGTTAGCTGGGTAAGTGCCATAGGAGCCGAGTTAGACGGGGGGTGTTTGAATACCCCCCCCCCAGTCGGGAGAAGGAAATGCAGAGGCCCAGTGGGGCGCTGGATATTCTAAAAACTGGCAGCAAAACAGAGGACGAAATTATTATATAGTGAGTGCATCTACTATCTAGTACATACATTGAAGCTGTGTTACATTGAAAGTGATGTGTTGCTTCCAGGTGGTTCAACGTGAGGATCCTCTCTCAATGTCTACAGCAGAAGCTGGAGACCATATCGGCTCGTCCCCCGGGACCGGAGACCATATCGGATGGTCCCCCGGGACTGGAGACCAAGTCGGCTCGTCACCCGGGACTGGAGACCAAGTCGGCTGGTCCCCCGGGACTGGAGACCATGTCGGCTGGCCCCCCGGGACTGGAGACCAAGTCGGCTCGTCCCCCGGGACTGGAGACCAAGTCGGCTCGGTCCCCCGGGACTGGAGACCATGTCGGTCGGCTGGTCCCCCGGCACTGGAAACCAAGTCGGCTGGTCCCCCAGGACTGGAGACCAAGTCGGCTGGTCCCCCGGGACTGGAGACCATGTCGGCTCGTCCCCCGAGACTGGAGACCAAGTCGGCTCGTCCCCCGGGACTGGATACCAAGTCAGCTCGTCACCTGTGACTGGAGACCAGGTAAGCTCGTCCCCCGGCACTGGAAACTCAAGTCGCTGGTCCCCAGGACTGGAGACGCAATACCGGCTGGTCCCCCGGGCCTGGAGACCATGTCCGGCTCGTACACCCGAGACTGGCAGACAAAGTCGGCTCCGTCCCCCCGGGTAACTGGAGACCAAGTCGGCTCGTCACCCGTGGACTGGAGACAGGTAAGCTCGTCCCCCGTGACTGGAGACCAAGTCGGCTGGTCCACGGGAAAACTTTGGGGAATACCCTGTCCACGCGCGTCCCCGGGACTGCACTCAGAAAACACTTTTTTAGAACTTTAGATAAATTTATCCTTTGCATGAGAAGTCTGAGAAGTCCATGAGAAGTCTGCACGGTCTTCAATGTTCGAGACTTTTTAGTGGATGGTCTTGCCTGAGAAGTGTACAATATATCGATTGTTTGGTATTTGGTTAGCGAGACTATCAGGCAGTCTACACATTCTCAAAATTTCCCCGAACCGAGGATTGAACCGGCCGGCCCTTTTTTGCTGTCAGCAGTTGAGAACCTTGATAATCTATACATGGTCTCCTGTTGAGACCATGTAGCAAGCAAATCGTATGTGACGTTGAGCTCATGCCATACAGTTGGCGCCATAATAGCTTCAGCAGGTGGCGCTGCCGCTGTGACTGCAACGGGTCAGGTTTAGTCAAATGACATAACCACCAAATAACTTCTAGTAACACCACCGGCAGCAGTGCATAGTGCGAGTTCCGATTTTAACCCCCGCATAAAGTTCGGAATGCATGTTTTTTCGGAAATCTCATTTTTTTAACCGATACCAATGAATTTGTCTGTATTTTAGAAATACAATGTTTTATCGATTCTGAAGCTTAGGACACTGCAAGTGAATGAAGCGCATCATGGTTACCATCACATTGTCCATTGTCTCTGTCACTTTTATCATGCTAATTTTAACATGCGTATATGTCTAATGTCTGCATGTGATCCTACAATGTAGTTTAATATCTGACGAAATGCAAGGAAGAACGCTGCCAACCACTCCAAGCGGTCTCCACCGAAGGCCAAGTGTCCCGGCTATCCGCTAGATGGCGTGTGTCATGACCTCCGCGTGCGTCATGTTTTATGTTATTTTAATGCGCCGTTTGTTTTTTTCGTTTATCATGCCTTTCGACTATTGATTCATCGATGCCGTGCCACGCCGCTCAAGAATCACTCATCGTCAGAGAAATATCGTCAGGAAATTAGGTGCCAGCACTCATAGGTGCCATCAGTGGTTGATTTTCATGGGGAATAGGTTCCATCAGTGGTTGATTTTCATGGGGAATAGGTGCCAGCAGTGGATGATTTTCATGGGGAATAGGTGCCAGCAGTGGTTGATATTCATTGGGAATAGGTGCCA
This sequence comes from Semibalanus balanoides, assembly GCA_014673585.1. Lineage (NCBI taxonomy): Eukaryota > Metazoa > Arthropoda > Thecostraca > Balanomorpha > Balanidae > Semibalanus > Semibalanus balanoides. Next base: position 8,858 of record VOPJ01005684.1, read on the forward strand.
GCAGTGGTTGATTGGCATGGGGAAAATGTGCCAGCAGTGGTTGATTTTCATGGGGAATAGGTGCCATCAGTGGTTGATTTTCATGGAGAATAGGTGCCATCAGTGGTTGATTTTCATGGGGAATAGGTTCCATCAGTGGTTGATTTTCATGGGGATTAAGTGCCAGCAGTGGTTGATTTCATGGGGAATAGGTGCCATCAGTGTTGATTTTCATGGGGAATAGGTTTCCATGCAGTGGTTGATTTTCATGGGGAATAAGTGCCAGCAGTGGTTGATTTTCATGGGGAATAGGTGCCAGCAGTGGTTGATTGTCATGGGGAATAGGTTCCAGCAGTGGTTGATTGGCATTGAAATAGGTGCCAGCAGTGGTTGATTTTCATGGGGAATAGGTGCCAGCAGTGGATGATTTTCATGGTGAATAAGTGCCAGCAGTGGTTGATTATCATGGTGAATAGGTTCCAGCAGTGGTTGATTGGCATTGAAATAGGTGCCAGCAGTGGTTAATTTCCATGGGGAATAGGTGCCAGCATTAGTTGACGTTTGAAAAAGTACGTTGTAGTAACCGTGGCTTGATGTCCATTGTCCAGTGATCATCCTGCACCGAGCCACTATCATCCTGCACCGAGCCACTACCATCCTGCACCGAGACACTACCATCCTGCACCGAGCCCACTACCATCCTGCACCGAGCCACTATCATCCTGCACCGAGCCACTACCATCCTGCACCGAGCCACTATGATCCTGCACCGAGCCACTACCATCCTGCACCGAGTCACTACCATCCTGCACCGAGCCACTACCATCCTGCACCGAGCCACTATCATCCTGCACCGAGCCACTACCATCCTGCCACCGAGCCACTTACATCCTGCAACCGATTCCACTACCATCCTGCACCCGAAGGCCCACCTTACCATCCTGCACGAGCCACTACCATCCTGCGCACCGAGCCCACTACCAATCCTGCACCGAGCCAACTACCATCCTGCACCGAGCCACTACCATCGCGTGGTCAGCTCCCTCCTGCACACCTATCCAAACCTAACAGGGCTCCTCCGCTTGGACGACACAGAGGTTATAAACGATTATATGTGGAAAATGGTAATAGTGGCAAATACTGAAACTACCCTCATCCAGTCGTAGTTATGATTCCTATGTTTTTTTCCCCTGAACTTTGGAGTTGTAATTTTGCTACTCTGGAATTTGTATTTCTGTGTGCAACCTTTAAAAAACTGTTATGCATTTAAAGCCATTCATAATATATACAGACCTCTGTGTCGCAGTATCTATGAAAGCATTAATAAGTACTTGTTTTCGCCTAATGTTCAACTATTTAACCGCGCACTGCAGGGGTGGGTTGATTTTCGCCCCCCCTCAGGTTTTTTCAGGAGTAGCGGAAAAACAGCGGCGCACAGCGCCGCCAAATTTTGTACACCTGTTTGGGCATCAATTACACACACTTCGAAAAAGTTTTGATATGAGGTCATCTCAGGTCAGGTCACAAGTCCATTGTAAGTGAACTCACCTTCAAAAATGTTTGCGTTCGTGCCAAAGCCATAGTCTTTTTTTCGAAAGTTTTGAAACTTGCAGGATTTCATAAGAATATCAGTACCTACAATTCGTTTATCTCGGAATTTTTCGTATCGGTGACAAAGGTCAGGTCTTTTCCTGACCTCCCCCATTAATAAGTGAATGGAAAATAAACAAATCTTCCCTTTCAAAAAAAATATTGCTTTGGATGCAGGCGTAATTCTTTCAGAGATCATGCCTATTTTAGGGTCATTCTAAATGATCAAGGTGCAATTGTTGCTTAGTGATGTAATACAAGGTCATCTGAGGTCCATCAAGCAAATGATTTGCTAATAACTCTTGATAATAAGAGATAGAGACGATTGTTTGACACCAATGTGTTCTGTCTCGTTCTGGCCGCGTTGCCCAATATGAAACATGACCTACCTGGGTCACCAAAATGATCTTGACCTGAGGTTCAAATCTTTGAAATTGACCTTACCAGGTCACCGTGTATATGTTCCAAAGCCGCCATCAATGTTGACAACACGATGGCGTGAAAATTGTTTTCCTATCTTTTTTGTTACATGCTATTAAAAAACTGTTTTGCTAAAAACAGTATTTTTTTTTGAACCTTTCATGACCTCTGGAGCCTAAACTATTGACCGTGAGATCAATTTTGAAGGACATTTAATGCGATGAAAATTCAATGGCTATCGATTGTCTCTCTAATCGCTTGCTCCTAGCTTTCATAGGTTCGAGATAATCGGGGGTTTCTGGAAAAAAGAGTACCTAAAAGAGTCCCTAAAAAACGGAAAATCTGACCTTTTGGTGACCACTGGTGACTCAATTGTGACCTGATCCAAGAAACACTGAAAGTACTTCGTAGAACTTGCCTAGAGCTATCTAATGGCGTTTCCGCTTGTCGCTACGTGCGTAGTTTTGGAGATCTCACGGGGGCGGAAATCACCCCCCCTGCAGTTCGTGTTCGGCGCGAACCCCCTGCAGTGCGCGGGTTAAGCATTCAGCATGTGCTATGATAACATGATTCTGAAAGAGTTAGAACGATCCGACGTTTATTTTCTGAATAGGAAGCATTTTATTTTTTTCCCATTCATTTATAATGGGGTGGTCTGAATTTTGACCTGATCTTAGGTCACCGATACAAAAAAAATATGAGAGACACAAGTTGTGGGTACTCATGATTTTATAAAATCCTGCAAGTTTCAAATCTTTCGGAGAAAACGGTAGATTTAGCACGATCACAAACATTTTAGGAAAGACAAGGTCACTTTAAGTGACCTGGTGAACCTGACCTTCGAGATGACCTGAAGTGAAATTGTTTTTGTCAAAGTGTGAGGCAATATGAATGCCTTGAACAAGCTGTTCAATAATGTGGTGGCGCTGCGCGTCCGCCGTTTTTTCGGCTATTCCAGGAAAAGAACATCATGGGGGGTCAAAATGAACTTCCCAACTATGGGCGAGAGGTTAATGAAGTTCCACCACTGCTTACATCAACTATCTACCATCAGGACCCAGTAGGTTTATACACGGGCTGGTCGATAATCTAGTAGGACGAGGAAGGCTAGCTTCCTAAACTAATGGTATAATTTGAATCCTAATAATATAACTTCCACACCTAAGAGGCTAGTTAAGGTATCTTTATATTATTTTCGTGCTTTATTTATGGTTTCGAGAATTAAAATTTCAATTTGGAAAATTTGCTCCAAAATAGGCCTGTTCTGACTGCAGAGAACCATATACAAAAAAATGGAAAAATGAGATATATAATGGTGCCGGTAGAAGGCCACCAAACTTGGTAGACATTAGTGATGTCATTTTCCAAAAATTGCCTGACCAATACCAATCCAATACCAAACAAGAGGCATTTTGGTTGACCAAATTCTGACCGATTTTGGTTGAAGCCAAAAATGTCAAAAAATGGCCGAGTTTGTTAAGGTGGTAGTAGGGTATGTAATATGTATATTGTATAATTCATATATTTTTTTAAGGACCATACTTACTCTTGTGAGCCATATCTTAAATCTTGATATAATAATGATGTAATTAATTTAGTATGTATATTAATTGATTTAATTTTGAGCAAATTAGGCATCAGTTTGCTAGATAGAATTACAAATTTGTAAAACAAAATTGACGACAAAGTAAATTGTTAGAGATAAGGCTGACCGAAAAGTGTTCACAAATGTTTAAGCCTGACCAACCAATTACCAAATCGGTCACACAATATTATCGGTAACCAAAATGTGTGTTACCGATTGACACCACTAGTTGACATTGCCCACCTTGCCTATATGTAAGAAATGGCACTGCTTTTTTCGAATAACCTCAGGGGTCTAGGTCTGTAGCCTTTGGCACGGATGCATGATAAGTGATAAATGAAGCTGCAATTTAGCCTCTCATTCTAAGATGTGTTAAAACTTATAGCTCAATAGTCAAGTACTTCGTGTAAGGCGGATCTTGAAGGGTGGTGTGTCTCTCAAATTAATCCATAAATGTGGTTGAAACTTAGTGACACAACGTAGTGACGTATCTCTTTAATCGCCAATCGGATTATTGCATTATTTTCAGTGCGGCGGATAAGTGTTTGAGAATAAATGCAAGAAACGGGCTTAACCACTCAATGAATTTATTTGATAACGAATAACATACAACTGAACCAGTCACAGTCGCACTGATCACGCATCTTCTGAGTCTGGCGTTGTTCATTTTATCTTCTGTCTGGCGATGTTGAATTCGTTGGGCAGTGAAATGCCTAATCACACGTTCTGTTTTGACAGCACGTTTTTTTGCTAGCTATGCTGAATAGAATATTTGAAGCACGTTCTTAAGCACGTTTTTTCGTCTTCGAAGCTGTTTTTGGTTGTGATGCGGCAAGTGTCATAGACGTTATAGCTGTAACAATTATTATATTTACCGTCGTAGAAATACTTGATTCCAACTAAACGTCCGTGTGGGGCACAATACGGCGGCTGATCGTCCAAACAATCTGCCGGTTTTGGTTTCGGTTTCGATTTACAGCCATATGCTACCACCGCCAGAGAGAGCAGTAGCAGACAAAGACGCATGATGGTTGGCAGTGATGACATCTTACCGAGTCTTTGTAATCGCTGTATCTGCAGCTGACGTGATTAATCGGTACTCGGTGAACTCGGACTCGGTAAAGTCACAGTGGCAGGTTGTTGCAAACAGCTGAAGAATTGCTTCTGGAATGGCCTTGACAGTGCTGGAGTTGGTAGGTGCACTGTTATAAACTGGTATTTACTGGTATTAATGGGTATTTACCGAACAAGAGCAGGATTGAACAGGTAGTTCCTTAGTTAATTTGACTGTTTCTCTGGAATTACGGGTGCTAATTTATGCAGATTAATTTAATGCACAGGAAATTTGTATCGTAAAAAAGTAACTCGGACATATTGACAAGAACAAATTAACATAATAACTAATATACTGAAAATGCTTAACAAAAATAGGAACCCAATATACAGGCTTGATTAATGTTCTGAAGTAAATTGTATCGCAAGCGTTCCCTATTTTTATTGATCGAATTTGTATGGCACGCGGCAACAAACCACGAGCATTATACTTCAACTTCTTCAAGAAGAAATACGGTGATACACCCACGTTGAAAAATAAAACAATAACGAAACGAGTAGTTTAAAGGGAATAATTCACATTTATGGGTTTCGAACAGAGATAGCAGTTGAGTTCGATATGGCTGCACTTTTCCTTGGCCTATCCGCCCCACAGCCATTGCCAGGGGTCGAAAAAAACTCGTCCTACACTCGTTGGGCGACGCACTTTGCTTGTGCGCAAACTTCGTCGCACAGATCACTTGCATTGTCCATGGGCACAATTAAGAGCGTTCAGTACCAATAATATCTCTCCAATCGCTCCATAATACTCCGAAGCCACAACAGGTAGTCCCAAGTTATTCTACCAGTTTAGACCACATATAGTATTCCGCTACAGGTCCTACCCTATTATAGGCAGGGGGGTGGGGGCATTATTCGCTACCCCCCACCGGAGGGATCTCGAGGATTACCCCGTCCGATCTTTCAAAAAACAAATAGTGGTCGATTCACCTTAACATGATCTAGAATTCTAGAAACCGCAGTGTTGTTGTAACATACTCTATAGTCGGGCTATGGGCGACAGAGGGAAGATCATACAGATAGTCATACATAAACGTTATAAGGTACAGGTGTTTCTAATCATTTGTGATCATACACGCTGTCAGATGTATATATACACAGCGATTTTTAATCAATAAACAGTGATCGATAGAAATCGATATGAAATTGATATGTAATGACGATTGTTGAAAATTCAAAAATCATAGGCGTGTGCAGGTCACTAAATTGGGGGGCAAGTAAATGCGTAATTCAAACGTTTTTTGATGGCTTTTCCTGAATAAATGCAATAGTTAGTTATTTGTACATCATACAAAATAGTTATTTAAACATATTTGTGTACCATAGGTGGTGCCAGGTTAACGAAAAAGAGAGTCCAAATATATACAAATATGAGCCGCAGAGCGCTTCTACCACGGAATATAAATCAGTTACTGGTCGTAGATAGTTCCATTTTGAATGCTGTAAATCATCATAGGCGTATCCAGGATCAATTTAGGGGAGGTGCAATAACTTTTGATAGGAATAAATCCCGCTAATATAATACTAACTAGTCAACAATTACTAGTTTGCTTGCAATTTTCAATTCACATAAGTTGCCCGCATTTTCCCTACCTGGGCTCGCCTATTCTCTTCAAATGTTTAAAAAAGGACCCCCTGCTGCTTTTTGCATCGTAAAACTGCAGTATATTATGTCCTTGTAGGCCCATGCATCAAAGTTTCCTTGCAATAATACGCCCCCTTTTTTCGGTTCCTGAGAGCGCCTCTGCAATACAATGTATTTATTTCCTCTCCTGGACTCATATTTTCAGTCA
>VOPJ01005687.1:0-21613 GCA_014673585.1 Semibalanus balanoides
TCACAGAGCGACACCGACAGGTGGGCGGACATTCCACTGTGCACGCCGCGGTGCAGGGCGGCCGCTGTACCGAGTCAGTCGGTACTGACACAGGGACCGACACACCGCCGAGCTGTGTCTGTCCACTGAGCGGCCAGATGGCGCGGTCACAGCCACTGACCGGACACGATAGACGCTGCCGGGATGTCAACTGATACCAGAGGGTCTCAGCCGGCTCGGTGGACGGCATAGGCGGCGAGGGCGGGTCCGCCCGCGCCCCGCGGGATGAAGACACGGTCAAACATTTGTGTCGTGACCTTTGACGTTATCTGTGACCCTGAGGTTAACAATATTATGTTTCTTAAGATACATATTGTAGGGTTATCAAATTCCATTTTAATGTGTACTAATCGGTCCCGTTATTCCGTGCATCCGAGGGGAGCAGAAAATAGACACCCTAGCAAGTCGTGTTATGAAAAATACCCCAATAACTCGCAGGTCAAACATCAGCTTAAAGCATGGTGTTGATTTACACACAATGGTTACCCGACATTCGAATTCATGACTACGGGAGGTGAAAACCCGACTTCACGATTTTTTAGAGGTCAAAATTGCATTTAGGTGTCATTTTGCAAGCAAAATTATTACGAGCGAGCGCGAAGCGCGAGCGAGTCCTCATTGAATACTGGATTTTTTATTTTACGATTATTTGTATTGACTATGATTATGATTTATGATTATTGACATGTTTTTTCTCACGTGAGGGGTCAGCATGGCGCGTGACACCTGCCGCGTCAGAGGTGTCAGAAAATATTATCCTGCTATAGAGCTATAGCAGGATATAGACACACCAAATTTCAGCCTAATTGGTCCAGCCGCCTCCCAGCTCTGGGAGGCGGCTGGACCAATTAGGCTGAAATTTGGTGTGTGGTTTGAGACCACACCACTGGTAATGTTCCACAGGTAATGGGTCACATTGCACGTGTGCACGTGCACCCCTGTTCTGTCCACGAAATTACCTACAAAACATCGTTGCAATACCGGACCCATAGCTCGGTAACCAAAAGTCGCAAGGACACAGGTCAAACACAGATGTGTAGAGAAACGATCCGCCCGCGTATGCACTATGTGTCGATCAGCGGCGCGTGGTACGTGCAAAGTTACGGGCTATACAAGCGCAAATTCATGGTTTATGACGTCTTCACAATTTAAATCAGTGCTCAGTATCTATGGGACGTGAAGCGTTGAAACAAACACCAATGTGTAGACCAATGTATCGTCTCTAAAATGCATGCAAAAATGTTGGTTTTAATGCAGCATTTCGCAATTAAAATCCGCCTGTAACATTTACATTGCCGACTTTATGATATTTCCTACATCGCCGTAGCATCAAAACCAAAGGGTGCTTTACGATAAAAAATGATGCAGCTGTAAAGCGCAATCAAATCCATCTAATACCCACCCAAAATGTCTAATACCTACCCTATTTTTGCTCACAAACATGAAGCTTTTAATTGAAAATTAAAAATAACGTTGCATTTAGTTTAAAGTATCGATTTAGCTCGGATCTATTTGCGACGGAAAAACAACATATAGCGAAAACAATTCAAAAGCATGCTTCGCACAAATCGAAACTCCGTTGGGCGGGTGATAAATTGACGCGGATTTATTCGGGCTCGCTCGTCCTTCGCCGTTTTTAAGGCGTCTTACTGGTATAGGTAGCCAGGAGTGCCCAATGCCCATCCTTTACCATGTGAGTTGTGACCCATTTACTTAAAAATATTTGTCTCAAGTAGTTGTTGATACCAGGGGTATATTTTTTTATTCAGTTGGGGGTTTCAGCCCCCTCCCCGAACTTGCATTCAGCACGATTTTTCCCAGCTCAGCGCCGTCTCTAGCTTTTCCTGAGAAGCTGCGCCCCTGATTGATACTGCAATCATGTTTGGCCACACCACTCCCTTCTGTTACACAAAATGTCCACCAAATCCTTCTTGTGTCCCACTTAGCGTTTTTGCGGGAAATATGTCCTCTTCAGACTCTGTTGCTGTTTATTGGGGTTTTAGGGCGTGTCGACTCCTCAGGTCCACCCACCTCTCCTCTCTTTGCGCCCACCTCTCCTCTCTTTGCGCCCACCTCTCCGGACTCCAACGATCATGAGCCTGTGCGGCGGAAAATGGACAGTTAAGGGGGAGCACCAGCTTCATTCTGAGCTAGTTCGTTCGGAGGAAGAGTTGAGGGGCAAATTCAGAGGTATCATCTATCAGCACTGCCGGAACCGGGCCTCTCTCCCGCCTCAGCGACGTGTGAGAGGCATCTTGAGTGGTCGACTGTGGTCGGTGGTCATAGAGCCAGACTGGCTCTATGGGCCAGCTCGAGCTGGCTCAGCCAGTTCGAGCTGGCCCAGCGGGCCATGTCATCTAACCCATGCTAGTGTTCAATGACAGTCGTCTGCGCGTCTCGATTCACACGACACTGCCTGCCTCAGCAACCGAGCAAATGGGGCCTTAGCGGCGAAGCGGCTAATGGTTATTGAGGTGCGAACAGTCAGCAGAGGGCCGAACCGGCGTCTAACACAACACAAGGCTCATGGGGCCAGGGACGGGGTGACGGACGACGCGGAGAGAGTTGCGTTGCGTCGGCGACACAACACACACCACACACACACCACAACACACACACACACACACACACACGCGCGCGCGCACGCACGCACCACGCACGCACGCACGCACGCACGCACGCATGCATGGGAGAAAAGATTTGCAGTCCGTCGAGCGCTGCCGAAAAAGAAGGGTTTCGTTAACCAGAGCAAATTGTTAAGTGACATATTTACGAGGTCATCCGAGGTTCACACGTAGTTGATTTCAATAACTCGATATAATAACGAGAGAGGACGCACAAATGGTATCAATTTGCTTGGCTCGTCAAGGAAGAATCGAATCATATACAATATGACCTACTTGCGTCAAACCACGTGACCTTGACCTGGTCAACATTTGGTCAAATTGACCTTTGCAGGTCATCATGTATATTTTTCGAAGCGTCTTAGGAGACAAAACGCGATGGTGTCAATCATTTTTTATATGTTGAAAGATAAGATGTTGTTTCATGATAATGCTTACCTTTTCGTTAAACCTGCATTTCTGATATGGTATCATATTCCCAAACAACCTATTGTAATGTTCGAACATGAGCCCGCAAATATCATCTAGCATATGCAAGTATTCAAATGGGAAATATTTCCTCCTTAACCAATAATTTTTGTTATTAGAACAGATGAGACCACGGCTACGCGCTGACTTACGCGGGGGTAAAATAAATCGTAAAGTTAGCGGCGTAAGTCGACCACATACGGAGGCCGACTTACGCCACCAACTAAGCTCTCCGCGGCCAGGTGGATCCCTCCAAAATGCGTGCGAGCCAACTTACGCACCATCGTAGCTACGAGCCGATTTGCGCGCAGTTGGATCCCCCCAGCCTCTATGTTATACGGTGCCGCTGTGGTTAAAGCGGCCGTCCCTCTCCCCCTACCCCGCTTACTCCAACTTAAGCTTGGAACCGCCACCGGTGAAAAAGTACCCTGGGCATTTGGATAATTAATCGCACCTAGGTTTCTGATAGGCCGGCATAATACATTGTGAGAGCAGCAATATGTTCTTCTGAGTGCCAGAAGGGCGCCGGCCACCTCCGAAAGTTGTGGTGGGGGGGGGGGGGCGGAAGCATCCTTAAGTCGATTCTTTCCATGCAAGCCCGATAGGGCGTAATGTTAAAATCGGAAAATGTTGGGACACTTCCCCATCCCCACTGTGGACGAGCCTCTGGTGCCAGGGTGCCTTCCAAGAGCGCTACGATGTTTACGATGTTGTTGGTAGACGCAATGACTTAGGACGCCCTGGTGGCCTCCCGAGAACGCCACGGCGCCTTCGACGCCGGCAAATAATTTATAAGAACGGCGCCACGACGCCAGGATACTCGAGGACGCCGTTTTCTAAGACAGGGTGCTTAGCCCCTACAGCCCCCCTAGATCCGTCCCTGGTCGACTTTTTTCTGATGGCCGTCGTGCAGGAAATTAATTACCCCCAGACATACCATAACATTCGTTTTGACATTAGGTATTATATGTGTCTTGCTTCTGACGTAGGCTTGCATCGCTTATTTGACACTTACTCCCTACGATTTTGTGGTGCCGCTGCGGTTAAGCGGCCATCCCCCTCCCCTGAACCCCTCGCTTCAGCTTAGGCTGGACCGCCGCCGGTGGAAAGCACCCCTGGTATTTTGACAATGGACTAGTTGCAGGTTGTTAGGTGAATACTTGCAAAATAATGATAAAAATGTGCTGATCAACGTGATACACATTATTTTGCATACAAGTCAATATTTCGCGAGATATTTGTATGTAAAAGCTAATTATTTATAAAGCACTTGATGTAGTGACGCCATTTAGCAATAATATTGCGCCGTCCTATGGAAAAGCATGTTGTTCCGTTGCTGCGCCCCTGCTCTAAAGGGCCACGGAAGGTCAGATAGACTGTTTTACAAGTTTGTTTTTCGATAACCTATTTATCTTATGGTCCTGCTAACTATACCTATACCTATAGTTAGTATAGTACTAACTTTATATAGTTATTAGTTACCTATATATTGGTTAAGTATTTTAACATCATCGCATTTGACTCATCGACGCTCTTTGAACCAAGGGCAATCACCGGGTTTGGCTGGGCTGAGGGGGAGGCCGGGCCCCCAAGATCGATCCGGCCGGAGTTCAGCCACTCAGATTCGCAGGATTTAACATTAGTCCTATGAGGCTGGCCTCCTAACCCCAGCTGCCTCCAAAACACAATTGCTTGCTTCCCCCACTCAAAATTTTGTGGCGACGCCACTGCTTTGAACCACGACCACGCTGATAGGATAAGGTCAAATTCAATATTTGACCTAATGTCGAGGTCATTCAAGGTCCTATGGTAACCCAGGATGACCATGTTGCACAATGCCGGATGCAACAAATACGATGGTGTCAATCTCAGGTTTCTATCATTTTTATAGCAATGGTTCAGTGGCGGATCTACGGTTGGGAAAAAATGGGCAATTGCGCCCCCTCCAGACGAAATATCGGTAGGCAAACGTATGCTTTTGCCCTCCCTCTCCCCCAACCGATCCGGCAAGTTGTGATTTTTGTCCCGGTAGGTCGTGATTTACTCCTCCCCCGCTCAACAGTGGCGTCGCCACGGTTTCGGAACTTTTCTGCGGACACATTATGTCGTCGATCACGTTAGGTGGGGAATAGAACGTTCGGTGGGGAATAGGACGTCTTATCATTGGAATGGGTGTCTTGCGGTAGTTATATATGTAGATAACCCCTCGGTTTTTAGAGAGGTTAGAGCGAGTTGCAGCAGCGCTGTTCCAAGTCGTCCATCCTCCTTTCCATTAGGAAGGAGGGTCGGAGCATAGGCGCATAGGAACAGGAGTGGGCCAGCCAAATCACTTTTTGAGCAACTTTGTTGCTAAAATGTGTTAATTTGCTTGGTGATAAAAAATGGTTAATGGCTAATGGCTCGATAGGAAGAGAAGAGTCCCAAAACTGCAAAAATATTACATATTGGTTGGGTTTCTTTCAAAGCAAGATAACAATTTCACTTGTTTCCCACTTTGTGTGATGTTCCTACAACCCTGGATCCTGGGACTTGCCAAGGGAGGTTTGGTTTGGTTTGTGGACCAAGCACCGTATCCTCTTGGGATCATGGTGCTGGAACTCTCATCCTGTTCCGAGGGTTATTTTATGGGGGCTGGTCGGCCAGGGGAGAGGGAGGGGCACGCGGGCCATGCCCCCTGAACAATCCAATTTCACACTAGATAAAAAAGGATTCTGCTGATGGCCCGACCCTACCCCCTCCCGCTCAACAACTTTTCGTTGCCGACACAAATTTTCGAAGCACAAATCCCCCCCCAAAAAAAAATAAATTGACTATAGAAACCTAGATCCGCCACTGCAGTGCTTGTATAACAAAGCCACCTGACTAACAAAGCCACGGAAAAGTTACCATGGCAACCGGCACTCGGCTACTAATGAAGTTAACGCTTTCATCAGACGAAGCCACGCCCAGCCTTTCTCGAATGCAAACCATCCCTGACTCTATTAACTTTGTTCATGGTGATTGTGTTTATTATGGTTATTGTATGAAACAACCTATTCGGGTTGGCTGTGGCGCTACCGTACCTCCTGCTTGGTCTTTTGGATACCAAGCAGGACGTACGGTACGTACCGCATCTTAACAAGGAGTCGTCTGTTGACACTGAGGCAGAGCCGTGGCCGGTGATTGGTGGAATGAGCTGTAAAGCCATAACCGTGGCGGTCATGATCGTTAAGTGAGCCGTTACCAAAGCCATCACCGTGGCTTGTCAGCCAGCTGCGACTTCCACAGAAACTGCGCCGGACCGCGGAGTCTTCCCAGTTGCAGTGGGCGACACGGCTATCCGGACAGAGTTACTATGTGACATGCAGGCCACGGGGAACATAACACTATTGTGAAGTGACCACCCTGAACTTCGCTGCTCAATCCCACGGGACTTTCGCCATCTTCCTCCAGAGACAATCGCTTTGTCTGGCCATTGTCATGGTAACCACAAACGGTAACTTCCCGAACTGTTGGACGGAGCAACACCCTGCGGTGATATCCGCCTGCCAGTGTCGGGACGTGTCTGGGTGGGGGTGCGAGGGGGCGCCGCTGGGTGGAGGGGGTGGAGGGCGTGGAGGGGGTGGAGGGCGTGTCAGGCGTGTGGCCGCGGCTCGGCGGCAGGGCGCCGCGCCTCGGCCGGCATCGCCATCGGCGCGGCGCGCCGCTGCGATGGATTTCCAGGCTGGTCGGCCGGCGGCGGGCGATCGATGTCCCCGAGCGACGGCGCCGGGCCGGGCCGGACCGGCGCCGAGCCGGGCGCGGCTCTACCGGACACGACACGCAGCACCGGCCGCCTCCCCGGCCGGCCTGACGTACCCCGGCCTGACCACCCGCCGGCACACCGACACCCCTGTTTTGCATACCTCGACTGGCGGTATGTGAGAGACAGGGACAAGGTCGGGAAGGAACGAGTGAGGGTAACTGGTAAGGTGGAATGGATATTTGGGGAGGTGGGTTACAGGACCAGTGATACGGCTTCTTACAGTATGCTTTACAAAAATGCTATAGAATTGCATCAGCGTGCAGTGGTTAGAACTAAATATTGAATCCTATCCACTCGAGGGAATTTAACTGGTATGATGTCATATAAAACAGCATGAAATGAAGCATAATTTGCCCGAGTTACCGCCTAGTTATTGGACTTGAGCTGTTAACCTTTGCTGACAATGTCGCCTTTGATCTGGCGTCCGCTGCCGGGCCCGATTTCGTGTCACGCGAGTCGCGTGTTCGCGGCCCCGCTCACCGGACCGCACCAGCAAGCTGGCGTCGTGTCCGGCCCCGGCCTGATAGTGGCCTGTGACTGATGTGGGAACAGCGGCCTGTGACTGATGTGGGAGCAGCGGCCTGTGACTGATGTGGGAACAGCGGCCTGTGACTGATGTGGGAGCAGCGGCCTGTGACGATGTGGGAGCAGCCGACTGTTGACTGATGCTTGTGAGCAGCCGACTGTGACTATGTAGGGAGTGCAAGCGGTCTGTGACTGATGTGGGAGGCAATGGCCTGCTTGACTGATGTGGGAACAGCCGGACTTGACTATGTGGGAGCAGCCGACTGTGACTTGATGTGGAGCAGCGGTCTGTGACTGATGTGGAACAGCGGCCTGTGACTGATGTGGAAGACTAGCAGGCTTCTGTGACTAGGGATTGTGGGTTCAGCCGGACATGTGACTGATGTGGGATCGCTAGTGGCCTGTGACTGATAGTGGAGCAGTGGCCTGTGATTTTTCTATGTGGGAGCAGTGACATGTGACTGATGTGGGAGCAGTGGCCTGTGACTGATGTGGGAGCAGCGGCCTGTGACTGATGTGGGAGCAGTGGTCTGTGACTGATGTGGGAGCAGCAGCCTGTGACTGATGTGGGAGCAGTGACATGTGACTGATGTGGTACTGATGTGGGGCAGCCGACTGACCCCGCTCTGTCAGACTCTCAGCTCTGCCGTCCAACATCTCCCCGCTCCCGTCTCATCCCCCGCCGACCCGGGGGAGAGCCCAGCCCAGCCCGCCGCCGGCCCAGGGGAGAGCCCAGCCCACCGCCGGCCCAGGGGAGAGCCCAGCCCAGCCCACCGCCGGCCCAGGGGAGAGCCCAGCCCAGCCCGCCGCCGGCCCAGGGGAGAGCCCAGCCCAGCCCACCGCCGGCACGGTGTGGTGTGACGTCAGTGGGTGTGACATACAGTGCTGCTGTGGTGGCCCAGCCCGCCGCCGGCGGCCAGAGCCAGGGCTGGCTCGCGGTGAATATTGAACGATTGAACAATATTTGGTTTAGTTGGTGGAGAATGCAGAACGGTCGGGAAATATTTGGTTTAGTTTGAGGTGATTATAGAACGGTCGAGAAATATCTGGCTTAGACGGAGCCAATTCCTAAAACTTTTACAGTATTTATAAACCTATGACTATGAGATATCGCTCGTCAAATGTCAAGGCATCGGAAATATTATTAGGTACAACACGTCTCCTTGAGGCTTGAGTTGGTAAATTGCTTATGTACAAATAAACACGCAACAGTTTCTGTCTGCTACTCGTAAGTCTCTGGGAGTGACATGACCGGTTTTACGCCCTTTCATCGGGCAGTGCTAATGTATGTCCAGCTTAAACTTTATTGAGGATGGGTCCACTTGACCTGACCTATACAGGGTGGGGACGATAAATTAGGAAAAACATTTCGAAATCACAAAAAGGGTCATAACTTAAAAAAAAATCTCTGAAAATTTGCACACATGTTCCTTGGTATATTTGCTAACAGGTTCACTCAATGAATGTGCCATTAACCTTCGTAACACGCTTGATTAGGCTGTGGAACGGACGGCAGACACTGGCCACCATGGTCTTCTGCAAGTTTGCCATCATTGCGTGGTGTTATTCTTGGGAGACTGCTTAGTGCTGTGGGGCCTGGGGGTGTTTGTTGACTTCCCTCTTACAAACGCCACAAGCAAAGTAATCGCAAGGGCTGCAGTCAGGGGAGCTAGAGGGTCAGATATCCTTCGTCCAGAGTTCATTCAGGTTCTCCGTCAACCATGCCTACGTCTTTTTGGCGTTGTGCAGGGGCGTCGCCACGAAATTTTGAGTGGAGGGGACGGACACTGGTGGATCCAGCCGTCGGTTTGGGGGCAACTTTTTTGGCAAAAAGGCACATTTTTTTTTCTCGGATTTGGGCCGGTCACTTTTTTTGGTATTAGAGCTAAAAAAAGAAGAAAAAACGCAATACTTTGCAGCATACATACTACGGAATATACACATGTAAGTAGTAGGTAATCGTTTATCTCAAACCGACTCGCGGAGGTGTCGCCGAAGTTTGTTAAGTGGGGGTCAGCTGAAATGACGAAAAAAAACTTTATGCAGCATTTTAATATGAATTTCCATGTAATGGTAGGTACTATTGGTTCCAANCGTAAATTCCCAAATCGTTACGTTTGCTTTAGTTAACCTAGATTACATGGGTAACACAACACAGTTTTGATAACCACCCTCTAATCCTTAACATATATTAAGACAGACATCTGCCGGTCGACAACCTAGATAACATTAATCCTCACTTGTTTGCTATTGACCACACGCGTTCAACCGAAGCCGGAGACTTAGAACTGCAGAGGTGCGAATTCCTGGCCACGCAGAGAGGGTTTTGTTACCGGGCCGCCACATCATGGGACCAGCTGCCTCTGGCTGTCACTGGGCCGGCCGTCACTGTCTGTGTTTTGCGCGTCACACTGAAGGCATTAACAGACTGAGATCGGGCCACCCTGATGGTGTTTGATTCTGTACATTTTCATTTGATCACACTTGTGATTTGTATTTACTACGCATGTGCCCACAACTCATGTGTCTTGTGCTGCGCCCACGACTAACTACTGTCGTTTGTATCGTGATTTTGTTTTTTTACTGTGCTTTACTGTACTGTGAGCTTAACGCTATTTCTGAAACGCCATGTTGCACGGGCAGATTATAGGTAGAATCAATACATACATACATATCACAAATTTGTCGTCAAAATCTTCACACAACTCATTAACGTACCAGAGCTTTAAAATAGGACTTATCACAGCAGCCTGCAAAGAAATTAAAATACATTGCATCGAATCGTCTCACCTGACTAGCTTGGCGAGTGGAAATAATTGCCTCTTAGGGTACGGTTAGACACATCCAGCATTCCTTGCTTGTTCTCCTACCTGCGACCTGTCAAAGTAACTCAGCGAACAGTGGCTCCTGGCGGCACCTGTGCTGACCGAGTGCTCATACAGCGCTCGTAGGTCTTGCTGCCGCAGTTTATCACTGACACCAAACAGACGACGCCCTCTTTCGCTAGCGCCACGGCCAGAGTCATCTGGCAGCCGACCATGAGACCGGGCTGCCCACGTTATCTATCCTTTGCCAGATGAGTGGAGATAGAGCGCAGTTACTCAGGGATGTGGAGATTCGCCGGCCGGGTTGTGGGCCGTGCTCTGCTCTTTCAATACGTCCTCTGCCGGTGCCAATTAGCAAATACGTTGGAAACATGCCGTTCATCATGCTATGTATGTCTTACATATAGGTTATTTACGAGCGAGCGCGAAGCGCGGAGCGAGTCCTCATTTACTATCGGATTTTTCTCACATATAAGCGGCCGGCCGGGCCCGGGCCAGACCGCGAACGCTGGTCAGAAAGCTTATATCTTTTGAACCCGATCCGATTTGACAACGGTCTTCGCATAATGATGCCCATGCAATGACTTAATGATTACTTTTACATGTTTTTTATCATTTGAGGGGTTCAGCATGGGCGCCGTGGACACGTGCCACGTCAAGGGGTGTTCAGAAAGTATTATTCACTGCTATAACTGAGAAACGAGGCTGGACCTTATAAAGCTAAAATTTGGTGTCAGGCTGGAGACGCACACCCACTGGGCCAATGTGCACAGGTAAATACTCTGGGTCCCACACTGCCATGGTGCAAGCACGTGCACCCCCCTGTTCCGTCCACGGAAAATTAACCTGCAAACATCGTTACAATACCTACCTATATCTGTGGCAACCAAAAAGTCGCACAAGACACGGGTAAACACAGATGCGATAGAAGAAACGATCGCCCAGGCGTATGTACTATGTGTCGATCAGCGGCGCGTGGTAACTGCAAAGTTACTGGCTATACAAACGCAAATTAATAGCTTTATGAACATCTTCAACAATTTAATTCAGTTGCTCAGCACCTATGGGACGGTGACAGTGATGAAACAAACACCCAAATCTGTAGACCATGTACCGTCCTCTAAATGGCAAATGCAAAAAATTGAGTTTTAATGCATGTATTGTTCGGCTGTATTAGAATCTTGTTCTGTAATATCTATTTATATTTGACGATTTCTATAGACATTTCCTTCATTACACAACCGCCGTACTTCAAAACCAAAGGGTCTAGACGATAAAATGATGCAGATGCTAAGCTGCAATGCAAATCCCTCTAATATCCACTCCAAAATGGAATTTTTGGGCTAACAAACATGAGCTTATAATTGCAAATTTTAAAAATAACTGCTTCAAAACCTATTTAAGTTTTAAGTATCGTATTTTAGTTCGGATCTTTTGCGACGGCAAAACAACACATACGCGAAAAAAATCAATGCATGCTTTGGCACAAGACGAAAACCTCCGTTGGACGGGTATAAATTGAGCGGATTTATTCGGACTCGCTCGTCCTTCGCCATTTAAGGCGTCTTACTGGTATTAATTACGTAACTTGTGTGATTTGGTCAGTGTTGTCGCCACCACTGGGAATGCTAGGAAGTAAGCGAGATCGCCCCTAGCACCAGGGGCGGATCCAGGGTGGGGGAAACGGGGCTGGCAGCTCCCCGCAATGGAAATTGGCTCTCCTGCGCCTCGACGCAGGGGCACTAGTTTTACGCAGAAGGCACATTCTGAGCGGCACCGCAGTCAGCCCCCAAACCCATGGAGGGTGAGCCTAAACCCATGGAGGGTGACCCTAAACCCATGGAGGGTGACCCTAAACCCATGGAGGGTGACCCTAAACCCATGGAGGATACCAAAAAAAAAACATGGAGGGTGACCCTAAACCCATGGAGAGCGCCCCTAAACCCATGGAGAGCGCCCCCAAACCCATGGAGGGTGACCCTAAACCCATGGAGGGTGACCCTAAACTCATAGAGAGCGCCTCCAAACCCATAGAGGGTGACCTTAAACCCATGGAGGATACCCCCAAAACCCATGGAGGGTGACCCTAAACCCACGGAGAGCTCCCCAAAACCCATGGAGAGGACCCCTAAATCCATGGAGGGTTGAACCTAGAACGCCATGGAGAGCGCCCCCAAACCCATTGGAAGGGTGACCCTAAAACCACATGGAGGGTGACCCTAAACCCATGGATTTGACCTAATCATTGGAGAGCGCCCCCAAACCCATGGAGGATGCCCCGCAAACACCCATGGAGGGTTGACCCTAAACCCATGGAAGAGCGCCCCAACCCATGGAAGGATACCCCAAACCGCATGGAGGATGACGCCTAACCATGGAGAGCGCCCCAAACCCATGGAGGATGACCCTAAACCCATGGAGAGTGCCCCCAAACCCATGGAGGATACCCCAAACCCATGGAGGGGGTCCTCAAGCCCATGGAGGGCGCCCCAAATCCATAGAGGGCGCCCATATTCCAAGAAATGCACGCTGATGCCCAAAAAGCATCCCAAACTTCAGAACTTCGGAAGGGCGCCCTCGAAATCTGGAAGCGCGCCCTATAACGCTATTGGGAATGCACATCGAAACTGAGGAGGGTGGCGAATTCTTAGGAGGGTACCTAACAAAACATAAAAGGCGCCCCAAAACCCATGGAGGGCGCCATAATCTCATGGAGGGATTTTCCGATTACGGGGAGGAAGCCACGATGCCCAATAAGCACTCATATTTTCGGAAGGGCTCCCGAAACTCGGAATTGCGCCCTCAAACAGATGAAGTGTACCCCGAATGCAAGAAGGGCGCCGGAAACTCATGAAGGGGCCATTAATCCCATGGAGGGCGCCCTTAAATCGTAGCGTTGTAAAACAGTTTTGGGTGTGTTGCAATAATTAGCTATTTTTGGGCGACACTGCAATTTTTCCACGACAACCTTGACGCACCTCCTGCATGAGCAATGACCATGGCTACTGGTTGATCCAGGGGGCAAACTCCCCCTTCCACAGGGACATGGACATGAGGTGGGCATTTAATACAAGTATGCCCCCTGCGCGCTCCTGCATTGGCTGTAAGAAAAGATAGTCAGCCCGCGCTCAGCTGGGGGGGGGGGGGAATCGGCCCCTCCCGGATTTTCGAAATAATTTGAACAATGCACACTATGATAGATATCGAAGTGAAACATTCAGTACCATATGCTGCATCACATCTTCTTCATACCAAATATCAATGAAATCGATATAGTACGCAAGAATCAATGACGTTTTATTGACGTCATGGCATGCCATTTTGGGTTTAAAAACGATACATGTTTGAAAAATCGTAGAAATGGAGCTTTTATGCAAATTTAAAATATTTAACATGGAAACAAGGAAATTAAATTATCTTCAAAATGGCAATGTCGGATTTGCGTAATATAGAGTTTTAACCCCCGGCCCTCAAAATATTTTATTTTTATTTTAGACGCCACCCTCAAGTTCCAATAAGGTGCCCCCGGCCTACAGCACCACCTCAATGGAAATCCTGGATCCGCCAATGCCTAATACCTACCTTGCAGGGCTTCTTTATAAGTGTAAACATCAGAGTGGCATATCAGGCAACATTTTACCTTGGCTCACATCATACCTACACAATAGACAACAGAGAGTAGTAATCAACAACACGCAGAGCTCATGGATGACGGTAAATGCAGGATGCGCCCAAGGGTCAGTGTTAGGACCATTACTAGCACTCATTTACCTAAATGACCTAGACGGAGTCACAGACAAATAAAATACTCCTCTTTGCTGACGACACTATTCTTTCAATCACATGACAATAACGGCTACATGAGGCACAGAAATCACTACAGAACGAGTCTGGACAGAAATTGCTCGTTTTGGGGAAGGAAGTGGCTGATCCAAGTTTACTCGAGCAAAAACAAATCCAAACCATTCGAGCAACAGAACGGCCTCCCCACCTACACTACGATTTGAGACATGGATGTACCAATAAACACTCTCACAAACATTAGGCTCACTATAAATCCAGCCGACGCTGAAGTTCAAGAGCATATAAACACTATTAATTAAACGAAGCCAACTCATCACTGAGTCAAGTATACCCATTGCCAGATATCTTGACAAAACACATTGAACCAATTATACAGCTTACATTCGACCCACTATTTGACTATCGGCGACATTTTATAACGAGGACATATCAACGATAGCAAGGACAAACTCAGCTAGAACGCTTACAAACAAGGACTGCACGACTGGTGACAGGAGCTCTTTCAGAACATCCAACGAAAAACTACTTGTGAACTTGGCTGGGACAAACTGAAACACGCAGAGAGAATTCACGAACTCTTACATATTTCTACAAATTTACTGACGAAGAACGCACACGCTGACTTTATCAAGGAACTTGTACCTGGCACGAAGACAAGACGACACCAACAGAGACCGTCAAGAAATGCGCGTGATGTCACTCCACCCCAAGACGCGCCCCTAACATCATACAAAACATCATATATACCTAACCACCATCGATGCATGGAATCATCTACCTGAAGCTATTCGTAACCTACATCCACAAATCCTTTACCGAGGCCTATCGCCCAGAGAATAACCAACAAAACCACCAAATTCTTTGCTACGGATGTAACGAGAGGTAAACATTCTGCATACTAGACTTCGACTCAGACTTTCTTCTCTTAATGGCACCTGTTCTCCATTACAGCATAAAGGTTCAATCTTCCAGGGTGCAGCTGTGGCTCGGCTTTTGAAAACACGTCTCACTTTCACCATCTTTGGCTTGTCCTTTGTACCTAGATTCGAACGTTAATTTATTTAACAGATGACTCATAAGAATCCATTCCTTACTTTCAACTCTTCACGCCGCGGAAAAAATCAACATACTGCTGCTACGGCAGGGGTCTCGATAGTCGAAGGGAGAATGCGTCGGACAAATTATTTCAAACGTTCCTATTAAAATCAAACAGATTCCGATGAGCGACCGTCCGTGGCCGTCCGGGCGTAGCTGGCGCCTTACTTTTTGATGGCGAAACGCGGGAGGGGTGTGCGGGCGTCGTGTCCGCTCGGTTAGGTAGAAAATGTAAAACAAATATTTTGTATTATTATTTTTTTCAGCGTTAGGAACGGTCAGGAGAGGTGCCGCCGATATAGGTGCTCTAAGCACCTTTGACCAATCCGCAGCAAACTGCAGTGGTGTGTTTATAATGTTCGTACTTGGAAAAATAAATGATGATGATCGATTGACCTTCATACCCAATTTTTAGCCCAATCCCTCATATCGTCCAAATGCAAAGAAAACATGCCTTCAACTTGGCTTTGTCCCTACTAATTTTAAGATCAAGGTTACATCGCAAGATGTGCTTACTTTTGGTCTGGAGTCTGGTCTTTAGCTTGACTGCAGGTCACACGCCACGAAGCTGAGAACACATTATTCTAGGAAATCCTCGCGTTTCAAACCTCTCCCTGAAGGGTATACTGTTCAGTAATACCCGGGTGCCCTGCGGCACAGCCTATGCTGACAGTTTGCTTGTCCGGCACGGCTTGGTGTAGCCTAAGCCTGCGTAACATTTTTATTTTAATTTTAATAAATTTAGTCCGAATGTTTTGTATGGATGGATTTCCGAGGTCAGGACCCACGCTAAGCAGAGCTTGTTGCGCAGAACCCTGACCCCACCACGCGATCTACGGCAATTTGAAATTTTTTTTTCTTTTTTCATTCTCTTCCACCGTCGTTTGGTTCGGCAGAATTTAGACGAAAGTTTTTACGTGCCGACATACCTGGACAGGTCCGCCCCGCTCACTGACGTCACCTGACCTTCAGTGCGGACCGCTGCCCTGGCTGCAAGCCATCCAGTCAGGAGCAAATAGCGAGCGCCGAAGCGGCTTCGAACCCGGGCTTGGCCCTACCGGAAATAGGTCGTGGCAGCCGGGTTCGAGCGCTTCGGCGCTCGCTTTGGCTCCTGACTGGGATGGCTTGCAGCCAGGGGCAGCGGTCGCACTGAAGGTCAGGTGACGTCAGTGAGCGTGTCCAGGTATGTCGGGCACGTAAAACTTTTGGTCTGGAGTCTGGTCTTTAGCTTGACTGGAAGGTCACATGGTTCCTGGTCCACGATAATATCACTGAATATGATTTGTTGCCGTGAATCAAGAAACATAAAAGGTATCCGGAAACGAAGTGAGTCAATCACGGACATTTCCAATTTCATGTCACGCAATGCTATTTCTCTCTCTACGGCATGACTTGTACCTATAGTGGATTGTTGAAACAGAATATGGTTCATTTTCGTGATGTGAAGGCTGTCGAGTCACTTTCATTTCAGATAAGTCCATTCCCTCAATTGTTCTAGACACTTGTGACTGATAAAGCTGTCCTCTAATATGTCTTGAGGGAGGGGGTAGGATAAGGCGGGTGCGGTCCGCTTGAGCCATTGTGCAGCCATGAGACCCATGAAATGAAGGAGGAGGGATGGCATGAGACTAAGTGGAACGCCGTACGGGTGACCAGGGGTGGTAAAGTGTTCTGTCCTTATGGACAAGGTCGGGGATAAAATGTTCATTCTGATGAGGTACCCGGGGGCAGAATGACAGTAAAAATATTTACTATGCCTTTTCTGTGAAACCAAAGTGATAATCCTTAGAAATACTTTCGTCAAAATCAAATCAAGATGTATTCTTCATCACGTTATCATAATCACGTCGTCGTATGTATGAACACTTGCATTTCTTTAAATTAAGTTTGCGTATTCAGCTCTTGTTTCCAATGATTTATTTCACCCATATTTCCTACGAAAAAATGAAAGTATTAGCACCCAAGGTAGTCTAAGCATGGATAGAATACTATCTAATGCGTTTTCCCCGCCTTGTCGATACCGTTGCGTAGTTTTCGAGATATCACTTTTTTCGAGGTATTTCTCATCAAGGTCCGGGGCCGGCGGTCGGGTATGACCCCGGCCCCGCCCCGGCCCCGGACCCAGACCAAACCCAGACCTTGTGTATTTTAAGTCATAGGGTTTTTACTAGGACGGTAGAGGATTCTAGTGTTTTTACCAGCGGCTTTGTCCCAACTTTTTTCCCGACAGAAGTCCCGAACCATGAACATGGCCCATATGTTTCTTTCAGTGGTGAGGCATGCCACACGGAGCAGAGCGCCGCCACGGCCGTCCTCATCTTCCAGTCGAGTAGTAACCCTCGGAGGTCACGCCGCACTGGCGTCCCGGTTCGGCTGGTGCCGGAGACAGTCCCGCCCGCGAGCGGCTCAGCCGCCGGCAGCGCCTCTCGCGGTCACCGGACAAACGTCACCTGTCGCCGGCGGCCACCACGCGGCGCCCCCATTCACTGCCTCGGCCGCCGCGCGGCGGGGTGCGCGGTGTGCAGCCGCTGTCTCGTCTGGTGGCGGGACAGGGCGCGCTGCTGGACCACCTGTCAAAGCCATGGCCCGACTACGGAGCAGAGTCTGCCTCTCTACACCATCAGATGCAGGTCAGATGCACCACCACCACCAGATACAGGTCAGATGCACCATCAGATACAGGTCAAATGCACCACCAGATACAGGTCAGATGCACTACCAGATGCACAGATCAAATGCGCCCTCAGATACAGATTAGATGCACCATCAGATACTGAGCAGATGCACCACCAGATGCAGTTCATCCCTGCTGTCCTATGGATAGACGGGTGCTGCTGATGGACTGGTGTTGCATTGCTATTGGTAGCGTGTTCCGAGCATAGGTAACAAGCCATCTTTGATTGACCCCTGGCTGATTATCAGGTGGCGAGACAATCATCAGCTGTGTATCTCTCCATTTTCACAGCTGGTGTGCAGTCAGCTGACGCAGCAGCGGCAGCAGACACAGGCGGCGCAGGCGCAGGTCAGCCTGGTGCGTCACCAGCTACAGGCGGAGACTGCCGCCAGGCTGCAGGCTCATCACCGCTCACACCAGCTGCTCGAGCACAACCGGCAGCTGCTAGAGCACGTGCAGCAGCTGGTCGGCGAGCTGCAGCAGCTCCAGATTCAGGTCAGTGGCAGGCCAGCTGTAGTGCTCCTCGGCCAGCCAATGACACGCTTCGGATGCTGACAGGGGATTATGAGCTCTTATCAGTGAGGTGATTTTTTCAATAACTATTTTTTCCGAGTATCGAGAACAGTATAGCTGTTCACATTAACAGAATTGCTGAACAGATTTTGTTCTTCGAAAAATCAAGCGAATTTATAATCCTGGTAAAATGCGTTTATCTTTTAGTTCGAAGCGCTACCTGCCCCCCCGTCTGTTTTCCTAATATTAATCACTGAGTGGCTGAACGGCTGCTGTGAATTTGACGCCAGGCTGACCATTCTGAGACGGTCTCACCGGACACCAGTTTCGCCAGTCTGAGCTCGGAGGAGGCTGTGAGGACCGAACCTGACGCTGGTCTCCAGCTGCTCTGGGACCTGGAGCGGCTCAACGGCTCGCCCCTGTCGCCGCTGGGCCAGTACAGCTCGCCGGCGTCCCAGTGGAGTACCCTGGAGCGGCTCGGTGGCGGCGCACCGCTCGGCCAGTACAGCCCCTCGGAGCTGGCCATGTTCGGCGCCGAGCCGCTGTTTGACCTGGGTCAGTTCAGTTCGGCTCCGCCATCACCGCTGTCCCGGACCGACCCACTGATGTCGGAGCTGGGCGCAGTCAGTTTCGCGCCGCTGTCACCGCTGGCGATGGAGAACGGGACGCTGCCGGCAGCGAGCCCGTTCGGCGGCCTCGGCCCACTCCCCGGACGGAGGAGACACGAGCCGGGCCAGGGCAGCGGTACACAGAGGAGGAGCACCGGCCACCACCGGCACATGGCCGCCAGACACGCACCACTGCAGTAAGAGGAGCGACACACACACACACACACACACACACACACACACACACACACACACACACACACACACACACAAAACACACCACACACCACACACATCACACACACACACACTGATAAGAGTCAGAGATCGAAACCACCAGACACACGGCCACTGGACACACACGGCTGCTCAGAACCGCATAGCGAAAGTAGAGGTGGTCGTTTTACCCCTAAAGGGCTGCAACAAGTGACATGTTTTTGTGAAACGTGTGCAGTGACACCTATGGTGCAGAAAAAGAACAACAACATTGGCTATTGGCTATATTGGTGATGCGCCTGCAACATCCCAACATTGGCAATACACTGTGTCAGTGAATAAATGTGGTTGACGGAATATACTAATATAATGAAGTGCTATTATATCTTGAAGTGCTCAGCGACGATCTAAAAAGTTAAAAAAAAACTTGTGATATCCGTCCTTGATTCGTCCGCCCGTGAAGCTCAGTCGGGAGAACGCTGGACTACATAACTGAACCAACCTGGCAACGTGGGTTGGAGCCGTCTCGGGGCTCTCCTCTCCTGGAAGTGATGGAAGTGAGGACCTGCAGCTGGCGCGGTGGCAGTGGCCGTGTTCAAGGTTAGATGAAGCCAGCGTGGCCGGGCGAACCGTCCTCAGTCATTAGGGGAGCCCGGCATTGACTTGGGGTGTCATCTTGAACACCATTGACTGGGGGGGGGGGCGTTAAACGCCCCTTGGCTTATCTTCCGAACCAATTATTCCAGCGATACGTGCAAGGTAGCATTCGAAAGCTCTTCAAATAGAAGAAGCACGCTCGCAAATTTCAAATTAAGGTCGCTTCCCAGCCAGCAATCCCGGTCCGATCCTAAACGGGATTTCCGGACTTCCACTCAGCCATCCCCGGTCGGGATCGGATCGGGACCGGTTCGGGAAATGAGACACTTTGTAAGGGCTGAAGTGGTCCGAATCCAGACTTTGCCCGTAACGTCCGCTTGGGAAGTCCCGCACGGTTTCTCTGAGCCAGAATGGCAAATTAACATTGGAAACGTGCATCCCATCGGGATATCCCAACCTGCCCCACCCGGCCGGTCCGGGAATAAATCGTCATTGGCATTGGTGCGATAGACACCGATATTTCACTAAACGACGTAACCAAACGTCACCAGTGTTCAAGAACAGGGAACTGCCATAGTTGGTAAAAGTTAAAAGATCGTTTTTTTTTCTTTAGGAAAAGACTGATTCGTCCCGTTTGGACCATTATGCAGTCATGGAATGAAGGAGTAAGTGTGAAGTGGGTCAAAATGGAACGTCGACCGGGCAACCGCCCCATAGACAGGCCCTTCCCCGCAGAACAAAGCTGCGAGGAGGGCCCACGCCATGGCGACGGTCACCGCTCCCGGGGACGGTTTGAGGCCGCCACATGCTCGTTAGCCAACAGCCACCATCGGTCAATGACTGGCAGTCGGGAAAATTAAATGGGATCTGGATGATCGAATTTGTTTTGGTTGGTGTTAAAGGGAGAGACCTTCAGTCGCAAGGAACTATTGCGCAGGCCATTTGAAAAGGAGATAGGGTATATTGTGGGCAAAATAACGCTGACACTGGAGCCGCCATTAACATGACCTTCTCGCAGTGACGAAGTTGCGAAGGAAGGGCACTGCATGTGAGCCCACCACTCCGGGGAGCGGCTCGTAGGGCGTCACTTGCCCAGTGGCCAGCGGCCCCTAGACCCGGGTTAAGTCGTGCGGACAGGGGATATAGGACCAGCAGTCCGGGAGGATTAAAAGCTGGAGAGTCTTGTTGATCATTTTGGTTTTTGGTTTAGGGAAGAGACCGCTCGTCCTACGAACCATTGCGCAGCCATGGGATTAAAGGAAAGGGGCAAAGTGGATGCAAAATGAGCGCTTGACACGGGGCAAGTCCGGCCCATGAAGCAGGTCCCTTCCCGCAGACGAAGCTGCGAGGAGGGCCCACGCATGAACGACGACCACCCTGGGGACGGCCTCGAGGGCCGTCAACTTGCCGGTGGCCAGCGGCCACCAGACCCGGGTAAACGTCGGCGTGACAGAGGATATAGGATCGGCAGTCGGGAGGATTAAAAGGCGGATGTCTGTTGATCATACAATGTTTTCCTTTTACGTATTATAAGTACAAAAAAGTTTATAAGGTTTCGACACATTAGCATTAACATGTATCTAAGAATTAATCATGCAGATCGCAAGACAGCATGTGAGAATATGAATTTGCTCCCTACATTTCCCAACATCAAACTGTCCTTACAAGTTAATATAAGTCTGTGTTTAGAAAAATAGCACACGACACAATTTGTCACCGATAAGAGTCACCTATCTCATAAGTTGAACAAAGTGTCTAACTTCAACTTCAGCAGATATGCTGTATGTATGTATGTATGTATGTATGTATGTATGTATGTATGTATGTATGTATGTATGTAT
>VOPJ01005688.1:0-21021 GCA_014673585.1 Semibalanus balanoides
AGCGCTCCCTCAACCGCCCACTGACCGCTCCCGTTCCTGCGTGTGACTTCAGTGCGGCAAACTGGACGTGATCCAGTGGATGGTGGAGAACACGGTGATCCGGGAGCGGCTCTTCACCAGGGAGGGCGAACGGTCGCTGCTGCACGCCGCCGCCAAATACGGACAGGTGAGTTCCAGCTGTGCCGCCGCCACCCGCCGTCTGGTGACAGCGCAATACATGCTGCTCACTATCGAGACGGTGATTCAGTTCCAGCGACACACAGGTGGTATGCATGCAATATGCATGGCCGGCTGGCGGCGTGACACGGGCTCACGGAGGCTCTCATTGCGCCGGCTCCGCTCTCGGCGTCGAGACGGCTCGGCACCGTTCCCCGCCGAACTGACCTTTCACATCTATGTCGGTGTTGGCTCTGCAGTGCCGGCCGGCGCGGGGTGACCCACTGCTCTCTGACCCAGCTGACCCCGGAGACGCGGCCGCGCGGCAGCGGTGTGTCAGCTGTGTGACGGCTGGCTGGACTGAGCAGACTGCCGCGATCCGTCCCGGCTGCGCTGAGGTCGATCCCGGCACCCGACGATGTGTCCACCTCAGCCCCACTTGTTGGCTGTGATGGCTAAGGAACCGGAAGAGATGCGTTGGAAAAGGAGAATGTGCGATCCGTCCCGAGGCAGGGAGAGATTTGTGCCTCTGCGGTTTGTACCGCTGTACCAAGTGTCACCATCCTCCGTCCAGCTGACCCTTGAACTGTCGTGTGTTGGCGTGGGACGAGAGGAGCCCACCTGCGTGCCCGTCTGCCTTTCTCTCTGCGTTGCTTCCCACACGGCCAACGATCCATTATCTCATGTCCCGGCTCTGCTGGTCTACAATCTTCTGCTAGACTGTCGTCTCCTGCTGGCTTGCCGTCTCCTAAGGCGGCTCTGGTGGTGTGCCGTCTTCGGCTGGTCTGCCGTCTTCGGCTGGTCTGCCGTCTTCTGCTGGTCTGCCGTCTTCTGCTGGTCTACCATCTCCTGTGGCGGCTCTGCTAGTCTGCCATCTACTGCTGGTCTGCCGTCTCCTGCCGGTGCGGCGTCTTCTGTGGAGGCTCTGCTGGCTCTGCCGGCTCTGCTGGGGAGGCGGGCTGCTGCCGCCGCCGTGTGAACACCCGTTATAAATGCAGCACGCGGCATTATGTATGCGGCCGGGGCCGAATTCGATGCGGTGGCGGTCGGCTCCGGTCCCGGTCCCGGCAGCAGCCGTCGACAGAGGCGGTCACACCACGACGAAAACGCCGCAGGCGATGGCGATCAGAAGGCCGGAAGAAGTTTCCCTAACGCTACATAAGGAATTAAGGTACTTTGTCTTGGGCAAAGTGCGCCGTCTCTACTGTTGGGACACGGCAGCGGAGTGGACCGCGCTGCTCCGGCCGCCACGGCTGCAGTACGGTACTGGAATGCGGCGCGGCTGCGGCGATAACGGCGCATTTCTGGTCCAGCGCGCCAAGCGGCGCCCGTCGCCGCGGCAATTAGGCGGCGCATTGCTGGCCTGTCAGGGCGGGTCAGGAGCGCGGCCGCCGGGCCGCCGGGCCGGCACGACACAACATGCCAGCGGAGTGCGCCGGCCGCCCGGCCGCCCGACAGCCGCCGTTTTGGTCAGAGGTATGCCGCCTTTTTGTGCCGATGAATTGCAAAAAGGCCGCTAGCGGCGGCCAGGCTGCTTATTGTGCAGTGCCACGGTATCCGCCCAGATCAATTACGCATCGCTGGCTCACGCCGCATGGAACAAGGACATTTAGCGAAAGTTTTTCCAGATAAAAATCGAACTTGGAGACCATTACCCGGGTCGTTGGTTTCGCATTTTATCAAGCAAAATCATCACATAAATCATAGGCATGCCATATCAGTCCATTGCAAAAAATGCGACGTTAAGTATGAAGCGTGGGTAGATATCAATTGTTTTTCTAGGTTAACCGGAGCGTCACAATAAATTTGATATACTTTTTAGACCTTCAAAAGCATCTATTCCTCCAAATCGTGCCGCAGCCCTTTCCAGGAGAGGTAAATAGTGGGTTGCAGTTGGAGTGGCTACCCGTATCCGCCAGCGGTGTCGGTGTGGCTACCCATGTCTGGAAGTGGTGTGGCTACCCGTGTCCGGCAGTGGTGTCGGTGAGGCTACCCGTGTCCGGCAGTGGTGTCGGTGAGGCTACCCGTGTCCGGCAGTAGTGTGGTGAGGCTACCCGTGTCCGGCAGTAGTGTGGTGTGGCTACCCGTGTCCGGCAGTGGTGTCGGCGTGGCTACGCCGTGTCCGGCAGCGATGTCGGTTGTTGGCTACCGTGTCCGGCAGCGGTGTCGGTGTGGCTACCCGTGTCCGCAGCGGTTCGTGTGGCTCCCGTGTCCAGCATAGTGTGGTGTGGCTACCCTTGTCGGCAGCGGTGTCGTGTGGCTACGCCGGTGTCGGCAGAGTGTGGTGTGGCTACCCGTGTCGGCAAGTGGTGTGGTGAGGCTAGCCCGTGGTCCGGCAGTGTGTGTGAGGCTACCCGTGTCCGGCAGCGGTGTGGTGTGGCTAACCCGTGTCCGGCAGCGGTGTGGTGTGGGCTACCGCGTGTCCCCGGCAGTGGTGTCCGGTGTGCTTACCCGTGTCGGCAGTGTGGTGTGGCTACCCGTGTCCGGCAGTGGTGTCGGCGTGGCTACCCGTGTCCGGCAGCGGTGGCGGCCGCCGGACGCTGGTGAGGCCGGCTCCGACCGTCGGCAAGTCATGCTGCAGGATTGGGCCGCGGGCGGCGGCGGCGGCCGGGCAGCGGGCCGCCGCCGGGCCCCCTTCTCACCAGTCATAGTGCAGGCCTTTTATCTTGCATGTACGGGGTGCGACCCTCATTTAGCCAAGGCGCCCGTAAGGACGATCGGCCGCATTTCATCGTGGTATGTTCGCCCTTATTGCACGTTCTATTAAAGATTGTGTATATCAAATGAGAACATTCCGCGTCGTCACTGTTGTTCAATCAGAGCCAGCTGTGACGCCGCGTGGAGAGGGCCGCCGCGGTGGCGGCGTGCCGCTCCGTCCGAGAGCGCCGGGCCCACGCACAGCCGCCCCCGCCACTGCTGGAGGGGACGCTGGCGCGGTGCGTCATATCGGACGAGATTGTCCACTCTGGACGCTGACAGCGGGAGAGATGCAGAACGCTGAGAGCGAGCCTAGTGCGCTGCTCAGAGTTCGGACACGACTCGGCTGCTGCCGGCTCCCTACGGCAGCTGCTGCTCTGGAATGGAATTCCTCCCGAGGTGGGAGATCACTCACACTCCCACGCCCCCTGCGAGTGGAGCTCTTTGAAGCAGCAGAGGGAAGTCTGTGCCGGTCACGGTGCAAGGTGGGATCTGGTGCCTCATTGAGGATTCAGCGGTTCAGAGAATAGACTGGTCTTCAGTGGCTCTGCTGCAGCTGGATCAGTTCAGCGATGGAGCAGCAGAATGAGGAGTTCATACCTGGCGGGCGGGATCAGCAGGGCTAATACGACAGCACGCATGAAACTGGCATTTACTGACGTCGTAACATTGCACAAAACAAAACACATATACACACACCGACACGCCGAGGCGCTCGGTGTAAAACAAACTAAAATATTCTTAGTTTGTTTTAGGTACATACGCGAAGATAAGTTTCATAGGGACTAGCCTAGCAGACATTTCATGCCGCCTCTAACCCAGATTCGGACCTACACAATGCGTCTCCCTCCCCGCTGTGCAGACCATCTCCGGTGCCGGCTAGCAGCGGAGAGTACACAGAGTACACAGAGTACACAGAGTACACAGAGTACACAGAGTACCAGTACAGTCAGTGTACAGTGCACAGAGTACAGAGTACAGTGCACAGAGTACAGTCGGAGTCAGTACAGTGCGGCGGCAGCTGACCTACGGCCCTATCATCATCTCTCCCGCCGCCCCGCAGGCCGGCAGGAAGTGCCGATGTCGAGACGCCACACGCATAATCGCTGCAGTTTATGTTCACACTGCGCTGGAAGTGGCTCACTTCTTGATGTAGGCCGCCGTCAAGAAGTACTTTTACACTCACTTTACGAGAGAAACCATCTACCAGCGGCCACAGGTGCAATTCATCAGCACATTCGTGCGCAAGTCACCGGAGTTTCTGTGCAACTTTACACAAAAGTGACAAATGGCGATCAATGTGGTGGAACTCTCCTATAAAGATAATAACAGTAGCCGCTTATGGCAGTTACTACCACAGCACCACAGCTGCCGTCATGATGATGGTGATGCCACGGCCGCCTGTACAGGGGTCAGAAGGGACAGCGGCATTCCAGATCAGCCGCTCCGAGGTAGGTCCACCCTGTCCGGAGGCGGCGCGCTAGCTCGCCAGCTCGCCGTGCCGCCGCCCCCGCTCCTGGAAACTGAGCCAGGTCCGGCGACCCGGCGGACGTCGGCATCGCGCCATCTGGGACGGCAGCGGCGCCGTCTCCGGCTGGTGATGATGGTATCTGCCCGCTCCGTCTCAGTCGGCCCGGCCCAGCTGTCTCTCGGACCGTCCCGGACAGCCCTGGACGGCGGCCGGCAGCCCAGCCCGGACACCACACCACACCGCTCCATATGGCAGGAGGAGCCCCGGCCCGGCCCAGCCCAGCCCGGCCCACCCCGGCCCAGTGTGACCCAGCGACTCAGCCCAGCCCGGCCAACACACCGCTTCATATGGCGGCAGGAGCCCCGGCCCGGCCCAGCTCATCCTGGCCCAGTGTGACCCAGCGACTCAGCCCAGCCCGGCAGGTTGTCGTCTGTCGGGAGGGGGGGGGGCCTAGACAGGACGGAAGCTGCACCCACCGGAAACCAGCGACTTCCTCTGACTCCGAGCTCAGCCTTGAGTGCGGCCGCTGCCCGCTGACTGCCCGCTGTACCATCAGGCAGCACGTGACTGTCATGCGAATCGTTACATCGATATGCCACTGATTATTTCAGCTCTAAATCTTTGTCTGGTAGTTGCATATGAAATTGCTGCACCATTGGATCTTTCAAGCTGAGTTTATTTACGGCTTTCTCAGATTTTCAGCAAAGTGAATGACATTTAACATCACAAATTAAATATACCTAGTTATATTGCAGCCTTTGGCGAACCACATGATGTTAAACATAACTAGAGATAGATATATGGGTCAACTCAATTCAGTTTAATGTTAACGATACAAATTACTTGAGTCTCTCTCTAAAAAAGCGTCATTATATTTCGGCACAAGCCTTCACCTGATGATGGTTCGCTCAGAAATATAGTGATGCTTCTTCGACTATTTTTGTTCGGCTATCTTTTCATTTTGAGACTCAAGTCATTTGTATCGTTATTTATGAATTGTGCTATGTCTCAAACAAGGGGTGAATTTAATCAGATGAATGTTGTTTGCAAACTGCATACCAGTTGGTTGAACTTATATGTTAGTGGTCCTATGGTGTACTGAATTGTGCATGCATGCTCAAATTGTATACTTAAGGTATCTTATCGTTATTGTATTTGTATATCGCTTTTTATGTCGTAATTTTATCGTTATTTATTGTTATTTTATTTTAAGTGAAAAGTATATTTATCAACAGGCAACAGCAGTCAATATATTTCCCTTGCTAATATGTACCAGGTAGGTCAACTTTGGGCGGCAGCTTTACTCAGCTGGATTATTTTCCAGAAGCAATGCGAATTCGCACGCGGGTAGGGTAGGTACTAGTTAGGTACTACCTATTTACTATCTTGTTACTACCTTGTGCCTTGAGATTTATCAACTTTGGTTGCAAAATGCTCAGAATCAGAGTTACAGAATTGTCGTGCTTGCATACATTCCACAGATGCATTACACAAATAAATAAAGCACTCTTCACCAGCGGATTTTACTGGTTGGCGAGGACTGGTGTAGTGCGGAACAGCATTTCCACGGAGATACTGTTCCGCATTACACCTTTCTGAGAAGATGCTGTTCCGCATCACACATTTCTCAATATTGTACACTACACATGACTTCTAGCCAGTTTAATGCGCCATATAACCACCTGCCCTGTGACTGCGGGGAAGCGGTGCGTGACGTTTTCCGGCTCGCTGTCTCGTCAGGTGGAGATCACGTCCTGGTGCGCTGACCAGCTGCTGCGCGAGGGCCAGGGTATGGACCAGGCCGACCACCACGGCGACACACCGCTACACCTGGCCGCCAAGACGGGCAACACGGCCGCCGCGCAGAAACTGCTCGAACGCAACGCCAGCGTCACCGCCCGGGTAAGGAGCGAGACGCTGGAGAGGGCTGGTTAGCTCGGTAAGACGTCACTGAACACCGTGCCTCGGGAGATGGCGGAGGAACGCTGGATCTGATGTCGCATCGTCAGTTACAGATGGTGTGTCTCTTGGTGAAGATTCACATACTGTCAAGCAGAATAATCAAGTAGTAAGCATATTATAAGAATGAATTATTTGCTAGTGCATCGTTTAGTTTTCTCATATATAGGTACAATGAAAGTCACGCCAATGCAGCCTCGTATGAAGGAAGACGTCCGCTCCCCGGCTGACGCCTTGTCCCCCGTCCCCTCAGAACGACATGAGCCTGAAGCCGTTCGAGCTGGCCGTCCACCACGGTCACAGCGCCTGCGCAGAGTACCTGCTGACGTACGAGGCGCTCGGCGATCTGGCGGTGGACTTCACCAGTCTAGAGGCCGAGGCCGGCCGACTGCAGCACGAGAACGCAGACTACAAAAACAACTTCAGGTCAGCGACAGCCCACCCTTTTAACGATTTTGTAAGACTATACAAATACCTCTTACAGTAAAATCGCAAGGAATGCAAGTGTGAAACATATTCATGCAACAAAAACAAGATGTCGCATATAAGTATGTAACTATACGTGCGTATGATAGCTGAGAGCGATTTTGTATCTAATAAATGATCATTATCTACCCGTATTTTATACGTACCGTTCCGTTCCGTCGCCGCAGGGAGGTGCTCTCCGTGTCGCGTAAGCTGCTGCGGGAGCGGGAGGACATGTGTAAGGACCTGAGCCGGCTGCACGAGAGCACACTGGAGCTGCACGACCGGCTGCTGGGCCAGCTGCAGCAGGTGTCAGCAGAGAACCGGCAGCTGCGACGCCGGCTGCAGGAGACCGCTGACGAGCCGGCCGACCAGCTGGACGAGTCCTCCGAGCTGGCCAACACGCTGCACGTGCGCTGGCAGCACTGCCAACGCGCCTGGTTCTCAGCACCCCTGGCTGATACGCAACACCGCCTGCTGATGGCTGAACAGGCCTGGAAACGGCTGCGGGCCTCACGGAAGGATAACGTCAGCAGCATGACCAGCGCACAGGAGATCGTCAGGTGAGGGAGGAGGCCATCGAGACAAAACATCGGACAGGGGAACAGTAAAACGTGGTATTTGCTTCGCCTTCTATATCGGTGTTTTGCCTTTACTATTGCGCGACATATCTGGCGTTTTTGTTTACAAATGTTTAACGTTGAATAACTCACGACGAATTACTTCTCAACACATCACATACACTAAATAAGCATGGGTTCCGACAAAGTGTGTGTGTGTGTGTGTGTGTGTGTGTGTGTGTGTGTGTGTGTGTGTGTGTGTGTGTGTGTGTGTGTGTGTGTGTGTGTGTGTGTGTGTGTGTGTGTGGGGGGGGGGTCCCCCTGAATTTTTCGGACTTTTAACATTACGTCTATAGTTGTTTCATGGCAAGAATTGACTTCAGAATGACTGTCCCCAATTTTCGGAACGTGGCGGAGTTCTTGTAAATAAGTCGTAGGGGGTTAAGATAATCTGCCGAGTGAATTACGGTTTTCTGAGATGTTTATTTATTGTTTATATGAAAACGGTTCAGATAAATGTTTCATGTGTGCATTGTTGTGTTAGATATCTGTAGGTATGTTGCAAATTAATGGGGAAAACGTAATTTTTGTAAAGAGTCGAGAACACTAAACAGGTCGCCGTACGGAGCCAAACTAAACTTCTGATATAAATGCACTTTTTCAAATGCTTGTTGATTGTTCATACAAGTTGTGTGCACATTTGCAAAAGATAAAGTGCATGACACATTTTGCATACCTGTATAATAACTAATAATGCCTAGGATAATTTTAGCTCAGACAGTGCAATTGTTACCGAGTTTTTACTGAGTATACTGACTGTTATAAGCGTGGGACGCTTATCGACTTTAATTTTAAATAACTTCAGCTACGAAATATATTTTTTAACGCAAAATGTGATTTGCTTTACACATAAGTTAAGTGCTTCTTTCCATCTCAAGCGCTAATTTCATTTTTGTGGGATACGATCATTATTTTCCTCTAAGTATGTAACCACACTATAATCGTACTGGCTCAAAGATCCATTAAACACACGTTTGATAAAAGTAAAAATCATAGCAGATCATTTGAGGTCTGCAGGGAGGAGGACGTCATCGGGGGAATACCGACAGTTTGTCAGTTCAGCATCGACACGGAATGCATGGTGATTGTTTCCATGTGTCGTCTATTGAAGTGGGCATTGTTTGAAGCCGGGTTGCTCAATACCACGTGTCGTTTGGCAGCAGCGTCGTCCGTAATCTCTGTTGGCACTGTCAGTGTACCTACAACACGGACGGAGAACAAGT
Source organism: Semibalanus balanoides (assembly GCA_014673585.1). Lineage (NCBI taxonomy): Eukaryota > Metazoa > Arthropoda > Thecostraca > Balanomorpha > Balanidae > Semibalanus > Semibalanus balanoides. Next base: position 8,592 of record VOPJ01005688.1, read on the forward strand.
TTGTGGTGGCCTTGCAGCGAAAGTTACTGCTTAAATCGTACCGGGAAACTGCAGCCATCAGCATATCCCTTTCAGATGATGGATCTAACCTTACTGAGTTGCCGAAAATGAACATTACGTTATAACAATGCGTTGGATAAAAGCAATTAAATACCAATATTGGCAATATTTTACTTCTAGCTTTCGAGAATTTGGAGAATGTTCGTCTTTACGGTGTTTAGCCAGATATACGCTGGCTCACTAGATCTATCCACGTCACTGTCACTCTGACATCGAATGCAAATCATACGTCACATTTCGCCTGCAGCAGCACCAGCCAATAGCCATGTCCCATCTCTGACCCACGCCGCCATCCCCGCAGGAACAAGATCGGTGACCTGCGCGCGCAGTCGGCGCAGGCGCGCTACCTGGACCCGGCGGCGCTCTCCTCCTCGGAGAACTCTCTGGTCGACTCGGAGCTGTACCAGCAGATATCCCCACGATCCATGGTGCAGCCCGCCGCCAGCGACATCTACGGCGCAAAGTCGCTGGACAGCAGTGACGTGTGCGGCGCGGGCGGCGGCGCGGCGCGCACCAACGGCCGACGGCGCACCGGCCGCGACGCGCCCGAGGCCGGCTTCCTCAGTGAACACGAGACCAGTGACATTTACGGTCGGAGCACGTCCGGCGGGAGACGGCGGCCGGCGCGCGCCCCCAGACCCGTCCGCGAGCGGCGCGGGAAGAGTGTCGAGAAAATGGAGCGACTGAGTGTGAGTGTGACCGGCGGAGGTGGCGGATCGCAGGCGACCGCGTCGAGCCTCGCGCGCAACCTCGACCTCAGCAAAAGCCTGGACTTTAGCGACAGTGTGCTCAGTGGTGTGGACGAGGTGCACAACTCGACGTTCTCGGCGCGGCCTCGCGGTGGCGGCGTCAGTGGCGCGGACGGTGAGGGCGGCGGCGGCACGCCGGACCGGACGGCCGCCAAGGACGAGCTGCGCCGCCAGCTGCGCGGCCTGGCGCTCGTCTCCGACTCGGGCTCGGCCTCGGTGCTCGAGGTGATCGAGCCGGCCGGCAGTGAGGCGGGCAGCACTGTGGACCTGGTGCAGCGCGAGATCGAGGCGCAGCGGCGCGCGAGGCAGGCTCGCTCCCGCGACTCGTCTCGCTCGAGGGACCGTCGTCAGGAGCCGGCAGCATCCGAGGCCGCCAAGCAGCTCGATCAGGTGCGAATGCGCAGAAATACCACCACCGAAGACGACAGTGATTTTTTAGGACTACGGACGGGCAAACCGCACCGATCGAGGGCGGCCAGTGAGGCTGCCAAGGCCGGGTCGGCAGTGCTACCAGGGGTGTCGGGGGTGTCGGGGGCCGGGCAGACAGGGACGTCCGCCGGCGTCAATGAGGCGGCGGGCAGGCGGTCGCGAGGCGCCGAGTCCGGCTGGCGGTCGGACGGCGGCGCCAGCCTGGCCAGCCTAGTGCTCTCCGAGCCGGACATCCTGCAGGGCACGCGGCACACGCTGGACCGGCCCGAGGAGCCGGCGCCGGCGCCGGCCGCGCGTCCCGAGCCGACCGCCGAGCTGGCCGAGGAGACCACCGACGAGCTGGACAGGCCGCTGTTCGAGCTGGAGGGCCGCGCCGGGGCGGCGCCCGACGCCGGCGCCGGCAAACGGCGCGGCTTCCTGCAGAAGTTCGCCATGCGCGCCCGCTGGAATCAGAGCCGCAAGAAGCCGGCGGCGTGGCGACCAGCCGGTGGCGAGATCAGCGGCGAGGAGTTCCGCGAGATGTACCAGCAGGAGGGCCGCGACCTGTCTGTCTCCTCACAGGAGCTCAGCGCCTCCGAGGCCTCCTCGCTCGAGGAGAAGAAGCGCGCCTCGCTCGGCGAGGTCGGTTCGCTCTCCGAGGCGTCCGACGTCGAGCACCGCTCCAAGCGTGCCTCGGTCGCCTCGAAGCGTGAGAGTGACTCGGCCGAGGCGGAGTCCCCGCTGAAGGAGGCGGCAGCGAAGCCGGCGGCGGCGGCTGGCGGCGCGGAGAAGCGGGCGCCGCCGCCCAGCGCACCGCCCGTCCCTGACACCGCCGCTGACAAGCCGGAGCCGCCGCCCAAACCGAAGATCGCGACCAAGCCGAGCACGCTGCCGCGGCGTCTGGCGGCCGAGCCGCTGGCCGAGGAGGTGCCGCGGCCGGCCTCCTCAGCCAGCCGGCCCGACTCGTCCGCCTCCAGCTTCCCGCCGTACAAGGGGTTCGCGCTGTCGGGCGCAGGGGGCTCGCTAAGCGCCGAGCTGCTGCCGGCCGCCGAGGGAGGCGCCGCCGGTCGGCACAGCCCGGCGCCCAGCGAGGCCAGCAAGACCGAGTCGGCGCTCTCTCCGCCCTCCCACGCCTCCGACGTGTCCAAGACGGAGTCGACCCGCCACCTCAACCAGCTGGACAAGATAGAGGAGCTGCGCGCCGAGTCCGTACAGAAGCTGAACGCTGATGTGGAGGAGGCGGCCGCTGGCGCCGCAGCCGAGGAGGACACGCACCTACCACCGCCGGCCGCGCCGCAACCAGTCGCACCCAAACTCAAACGGGTGAGTCCAGCCAGCTGATGGTGACCACATTTATCTACGGCGCTGCGATGCATAATGGCCGACACAGTAAATTATTGGGTTGGATGAGAATTAAATGGAAGCTCAATCCTCTTTGACGCATACTGTGGACATCTGTGTGCCTGTTGTTTTGTTGGCGAAAAAACATATGATAGCAGGCATATTTTGTAAATGCATGAATAGCTTTCTTTGATCGGCTAACAATGTCAGGGATGGTGTTCTTGCCAGGGGTGGTGCCACGGGGGGGGGGCAGGAGGGGCAGTCACCCCCTGTCGTTGGGGAGGGGGGAAACATAATTTGCCCTCCCCTGTCATAGGAAGCCCCTTCATGCTCCCGCCTCATCTCGCAGGCCCCATCGCGGAGGTCAAAGGGGACCCTGAAAACCAGAGGGGGTCCCGAGGAGATCAGAGGGGGCCCCTGAAGGCCGGAGGGGGAGGAGAGGGGGGGCAGAGGGGGACCTATGGAGGTCAGAGGTGGCCCGTGCGGACCAGAGGGGGTATCTGGAGGTCAGAAAGGTTCCTGAAGGCCAGAGGAGCCCTCTGGAAGTTAGAGAGGTCCTCTGGAGGTTAGAAGGTCTCCTTTGAGTCAAGTGGCTGCTGTAGGCCAGAGGGGTGCTATGGAGGTCAGAAGGCCCCCAGAAATCCAGGCGCTATTATATATGGGGCCCTTTAATTATAGAAGAGACCCCTTCTCAAATGGAGTCCCCCTAAATTTTGACTTTCCCCCCTTAACAAATCCGTGGCGCCACTCTTGGTTCTGCCTGTTCGTCTCTGCGCGCTGTGCTTGTATAAACCTTTAGCTTTTCTTGAATGGAGGCTATGTAAGCTGCTTCAGCCCATCTGCGCAAATTGACATCGCCCGCGTGTCTGTGCGTCAACAGGGAGTGGAGAAGAAGCTGCGTCGGCGGCGGGACGACCGTCCCTGGTACGAGGTGTCTGATGACGAGTCGGACATGCTGCCGGCCGGCCGTTACCAGCCGGTCCAGCGGAGCTCCAGCGAGGAGGACAGCCAGCTCATATAGCCCGGCCGTTACCAGCCGGTCCAGCGAGGAGGACAGCCAGCTCATATAGCCCGGCCCCGGCCCGGGCCGGCCCGCTCAACTGTGCCAAACATGGTCACACACACACACATTGTGCCAATCAGGGTCACGCCGTGCCAATGAGGGTCACACACTGTGCCAATCGGGCCACCTGCTCAACTGTGCCAAGCGGACTGAGAACCGCGCAGCTGCCTCCACCGAGGAGGGTCCGGGGAAAAGTGAAGGATGGAGAGACGCTTCTGTGTGGGAGCGAGGGGAGGGGGGGGAGGGAACGAGCGAAAGGAAGAGCTAATATTGCGGAGGATATTGTGTGTGTTGAGAGAAACAAGGAGTATTTTCCCCGAGAGGGAGAAATGAATGCGACGGAGAGTCTTACCTAATGATTAATCGAATTGGTTGAGGATGCCACTGGAGGCAAGAGTGAAGCCAAACGACATGTTCCTTATCTGTCTACGGGTACAATGTTGTAATCTGGCGGCGCGCTGACTGTAGATGGCGGCACGGGCTCCTGTATCAGCTGGCCGCCGCCGCCGCCGCCGTCATCACCCACACACCTCACAGATCACGTCCGGTCCGCCTCCGGCTGATCAACCCAGAGAGCGTGTGTATGTGTGTGCGTGTGTGTGAGTATGTGTGTGCGTGTGTATGGTGTTAGCGTGCTGTGACAATCTGAGATATTGCTGCAGCTCGATGTCAGTGACGTTAGGAGGCACCACTGACGTCATATGGTGCCAGTGACGTCACACGGTGTCAATGACGTTACGCAAGCCAGGTGAACGATTCCTCGTGTACGCACATGTGTTTATAAATGTATTATTTGCTCATGAACGTGCCGATATCATGAAAATATACATATCTTGACGAAGGCTCGATTCTAGTTATGTTGACAATGAAATCGCACAGACCGGCAGAAGACTTGGGTATCTTTTAGCCCGTTGACTTCATCTGACCTCGAAAACAGCCGCTGCTGCCGACCGCAGTTCATTCTGGCTAGAGTCAAATAGCGAGCGCCGCAGCGTCTCGAACCCATTTTTCCAGGGAGACTCGGAGAGCCATATCGCAGGCCCAGCGCTCTCCCAACTGAACTACACGGCCCGCGGGCGGGATCGTCTGGCGGAAACAGCTCCGCTCCGAGTCTCGCTTATATTCAGTATGGGCTGACATCCAAGAGGCTAGCAACTTATTCAGCGACTTTCCGAATTGGCACAAACCTCGGCCGAAGGTCAATTCTGGAATCTGACACGCTGATCACGAATATGACCTTCATTTTGCTGTTCAAGGTCAAATGACGGGATACCGCTGACCGCCTAACATAACGTCCCGAGTTTATTGCCGGATCCTTACCAAATGCTCTCAGATGATAGACAGGGTCCATACCTAACGTCCGTGACCATGACCTTGACCTAACAAACATGACCTTTGACCTTGGAGGTCAAATTCGAAGTCAAACTACGGAGTAACGTATAACGCCCAGAATTCATTGTCAGATCCTTTTCAAAGTGATCTCAGATGATAGACAGGGACCAGGGTCCATATCTAACGTCCGTGACCGTGACCTGAACCATGACCTTTAACATTGGAGGTCTAGTTGTAGGTCAAACGACGTGGTACCACATAACGTCCCGAACTTATTGCTGGATCCTTTCCAAATGCTCTCAAATGATTGACAGGGTTCATAGACAGGGTTCTCCGTGACCGTGACCTGAACAATGACCTTTGACCTTGGAGGTCAAATTCGAGGTCAAACGACGGGGTACCGCATAACGTTTCTAATTTATTGCCGGATCCTTTCAAAAGCGGTCTCAGATGATAGAGAGGGTCCAGTGTAACGTATGCTGTATTCTTCAGCTGCACAGACACGGTACAAACAGGCTTCACGATCCAGCGCTGGCGCGCGCTCAGAGCTCTCTGCCGGGCGCAGCCGGCCCCAGCCGCACGCCTCCTCACAGCCTCGGGGCAGCTGACGTCACTGACCCAGCTCGGACCGTACCAGCACGGGCGGCGCGGTCCGCGCACGGCGCGGCCGCCGCAGCCCGCAAGACACTACACTACATATAACGTCCATGACCATGACCTAAGCCATGACTTTTGACCTTAGAGGTCAAATTTGAGGTCAAACGACGGAATACCGCATAACGTCCATAACTTATTGCCGGATCCTTTCAAAAGTGGTCTTAGATAATAGACAGGGTCCATATCTAACGTCCGTGACCATGACCTGAACCTTTGGCCCTGGAGGTCAAATTCGAAGTCAAACGACGGGGTACCGCATAACATCCTGATTTTTTACCTAGAATTTGACCTCTAAGGTCAAAGGTCACGGTTTAAGTCACGGTCTTGGACGCTAGATATGGACCCTGTCTATCATCTGGGACCACTTTGAAAAGGACCTGACAATAAATTCGGGACGTTATGCGGTATCCCGTCATTTTACTTCGAATTTGACCTCTTAAGTCAAAGGTCACAGGTCAGGTCATATACGCGGAGGTTATATATAATCCCTGTGTATCATCTGAGACCACTTTGAAAAGGATCCGTCAATAAATTCTGGACGTTATGCGGTACCCCTAGTTTGACCTCGAATTTGACCTCGAAGGTCAAAGGTAAAGGCTCAGTTCACAGTCACGGACGTTAGATATGAACCCTGTCCCTGTCTATCATCTAAGACCATTTGGGAAAGAATCCGGCAATATATTGTGGACGTTTTGCGGTACCCTGTCGCTTGACCTCGAATTTGACCCAGGGGCGGCGCCACGGATTTTTGCTAGGGGTGGCAAAATTGACTGATTTGGTAGTGGGTACGCATGTATCCTCTACCGGGAAAAAGTGTCACGGAAGCACTGGCGGATCCAGCATTTTTTTTTTGGGGGGGGGGAAACTTTTTGGGGCCAAAAGGTATTTCCATATTATGTCTTCCCGGATTTGGGTCGTTCATCTTATTTTGGTATTTGAACTTAAAAATATATTTTTTTTTCAGAAGAAAAAAACACAAAAACGCGATATTCCGTGCCATATATGCTACGGAAAACACAAATAAAAAAATAATAACTTTATCTTAAACCAACTCGCAGGGGCGTCGCCGAAAATTTAAAGCGAGGATCGGTTGAAATGACGAAAGAAACTTATTTGCAGCATTTAAATATGTATTTCTATGCTATAAGTAGGTACTAAAGTTGTTTAGCGCCGCGAAGCGGCGTGAATTTTTTACGGGTTTGCCTGATAAAACCCAGAAATATAGGCGGTGGGGCCAGTAACAGTATATGACAAGTATGGCATGGGCCATTCTAACTTTTAGCCTTTAGGAGCTAGAGTTAGCAAATTGCCATATCAACTTTGGAACCAGTGACAACAATTTTGAATCAGCTATACCAACTTGGAATATTTTTTGTAACAAGACCTGGAACTCTTAAATAAAAGTTGCGCCTCGGAGCGGCGCGATACATTTAGTCTTATGCCTCTGGATATGCAATTCTCATCAATGCGTACATTTGCCCTGTTTCCACGGATGGCTTAACTTTTGCGCGAAATGTTTTAAAATGTTTTAGTAGTAGCCGCTTTCACGATGGACTAATTTGCGTGAAAATGTTTCAGCCTCGCCCTACGGTCCCGTAGGGCGAAGCCAAAACATTTTTTTTTTCGCAAATTAGTCCATCGTGAAAGCGGCTACTACTAAAACATTTTAAAACAGTTTGAAATGTTTTAAAACATTTCGCGCAAAATAATCCATCGTGAAAACGGCTAGTGTGTATGGTGCGGACATAAAAATGTTATTTTGCGTTTAATAGTGCGGTAAAAAATGTTAACGTTAAATGTTTTGCCCAATGATATATAGGAAAGAAGCAACATAGAACATAAATGCGCTGAGAAACGTTGCGATTTCTAACCTGCATACAATTTATTTTTTATTTAGATTGCGCCGAGGAGCGACGTGCAAATTTTGGGTTTTATTCCCTGCAACAGGGACATTCTTACTGTTATTTATGATAATGACCTGTGATTTGTTTCCATTAAAACTTGTATACATGGAACAGAGGCAAAGCCTTTTGATACATTATTACCGATCGTTTTTCCTCGTGATGCTTGTTCGTTGGGGGGGGGGGGACAAACAGGCCACTTTATGCCTTGGGGGGCCATGACCCTAAATGCCTCCCCCTGGATCCACCCAGTGCTGGTAACAGTGTAAATGGTTTGAAAGTAGCAAGAGGTAGTACGACTTTTACGTGCATAAATGGTGTCTGTGTATCTGAGGGAGCTTGGGGGAGATGGCTCGGGGAGATGGTCCTGGGCTGGTTCCCACTATTAATGAGCTCTTCGGTCCAGCAAGGTGGGCACCACTGGAGCAGCTTCCGGGTGCCGATGTTTGCGTCTTTGCGTTCGCGTCGCCTTTTTCGGAGCTAGGCAGACTAGCTAGCATGTCCACCTAGACGTTTTTTTATGAAGGGAGTAGGCCCTGGGGCAAGCAATAACTGCCAAGGAAAGCCTCTGCCAGACACTTAATGGATTTCATTTTCCAGCTCATTTTCCCCTAAATTTGTATAAGCAATAACAAAATTCGTGTCATGCCGCGAAGCGGCGCGAAATTTTTTTCTTCAGTTTTTAAACTGGTAGATAGCTGGATTTTGACTTGCTACAAAAACAATTTTTTACGATAAATTGTTGAACGTTTTTTGGGGGGTCCAAAAGACATGTTGGCCACTCCTTCCAGGCTGTGGGGGGGGGGTATTGCCTGGTTGGCCCACCTGGATCCGCCAGTGGGGACGTAAGTATAAAATGCTTATAAGCCTCGTGGCAAGCAAAATTAAAATCCAGCACATTCCGTCATATTATTGTTTTATTAATTAGCTGATAGGTAAGTTTTAGATTGTTATTCAAATGTTTAGCACATCTTATTTTGCTATCGGACTCAACAATATTACTAGCACCCTGCAACTAATTAACTAGGTATCACGTTTTTTCAGATGTTTAACTATTACTAACTGGCAAATATTAGCTTATGTAAGTATAATCTTGGAAGTCAGTATCTACGTTGGACTTTAATTAGAAGAAAAAACGAGTATACTCGCTTCTTACATATGCAACGGTTGCATAATATTTATAGGTATGTAGATACGGCATTGATAGGTATATGTACGGCAATGTTTGAATATTGCGGTTGGTAGAGGTTAAGTACCGAATAACGTCAAATTATTTTGTTATTATTTCGTGATTGGTATGGACAATGGACATGCAAGTCTATTAATATCAAGACAATTCTGAGATATCAAGACATAGGAACAGTAACACAACAAACAGTGGACGCGTTTCGTCTTACATAATTCCTGAGCCCCGTATGGTTAGACTAAATTATACACACGCGTGTAGCGACAAATGACGTGTGTCGCTCACTTTGAGTTATTCAGATAAATACGATTTTGTAAAGTACATCCATACATTGGCGAAATTCGACTTATGATAAACTCTGGTGACCTCAATATTGACCGTCCTAAGAAAAGGGCGGTATGCTTTCGATAGAGCTTGTCTCGAGTTATCTAACGTTGTTGTTTGCTTATCGCTACACCGTGTGGTTTTAATATCTTAGGAGGCAGCTATCCGTCCCCTCCCCAGGCGCGCGTCCAGAGGGGCGCGTGGGCGCCCCCCTCCTCCTGAGCCGGGTCTCGCGTATGGCGCGCCCGGAGGGCGCAACTTTTTGCATAGCGCACCCCTCCCCCTGACCGAAATCCTAGATCCGCGCCTGCTCCCGACAGTATGTGTTTGGCAGCGGCGTAAACCCCTACCGCTGTTCACTGTTTAACATTGATTATATTTTATTTCTTTATCTAAAATATTACGCATCTGCCCTGCCCTTCCTGCCTCCGCCCTGTTGTGCACTGCCTCTGTCCTGCCCTTCTCCACATCTGTCTTGTCCTGCCCCACCTCCGCCTTGCTTTGCCATGCCTTGCCTTGCTCTACCTTGTCTTGCCCTGCCCTGCCCTGTCCTGCCCTGTCCTGCCCTGCCCTGCCCTGCCCTGTCCTGCCCTGTCTTTCCTCTGTCTGCCTCTGCCCGCCTCTGTCCCGCCTCTGTTCCGTCCTGTCCGCTCCCTGTCCTGTCCTACCCTGCTTGGACTTGCTCTGCCCTTTGCCGCCACCCCTCCCTGTCCTGCCCAGTGGCATCGGCACACCCTTTGCAATGGCCCGCTCTCCGTTAGCTAAGGCAATTTATATAAACCGATACAGAGCGAAAGTCTCGGTCAAATCGGGAAATATTATGATCATGACTAGATATAAAAGTTTGGATAGCAATGAAGGCAAACGTGACTAAAATTTGAATTGGTCGACAAAGGTTCCATATATGTTAAAAGTGGTCCGAGTCCACAATTTTGTAAAAATAGCACCGGTAAAATGAAGACGGTGGCCTAAATTTTAGGGGTGTCAATGCCACCCCTGTGTCACGGCAGAGGTGGCAGTCTGCCACCACTGCCCCTATGGTGGCACCGCCACTGATTGACCTCCAATGTCAAAGTTCATGATTCAGGTCATGGTCACGGACGATAGCTATGGACCATTGGACCCTCTCTATCATCTGAGCCCACTTTGGACATAATCTGGAATACATACAGGACGTTATTCGGTACCCAGTGCTTTGACCTTGAATTTGACCTTGGAAGTAACCTAGAATAGCAAAGCGAAGATCACATTTGTGATCAGCCGTCAGCGTGTCATAATTTACTAAGGCCAAGGTTTGGGCCAATTCTGAATCAATCGCTGAATAAGTCGCTAACTTCACGGACGTTAAACGCAGGGGTATGTTTTGTGATCTCTATATTCACTCATCAGACATTCCAGCGAAAAAGCCTGGCCAACGGGCGGAAGGTACAATACCAGGACATGTAAGTATGCTGGCACTCTCCCTTGTGCAGCGACACAACAACCCAAGCGAAGGAAGAGCCAGCCCGCCGTTCGCTAGCCAGCGGTATACATACAGGCTCGTCACAGACAAACACACACACACACGCACACATACACATACACACGAGATGAGAACGGACACCGGCGCCGGAGACGGGGTGTGGCATCTCACCCGGCCCCGCCCCCCACAAACACCGACAATGGTACACAGCACGTACACACACACATACATACAGAGACATGTCAGGTCGCACACGAGCGGAAACAAGACGAAAAGCGCTCAGACATAAACGCCCCAGCCATCACGATAAGTACAGACTCGCAGGTCACTTTCGCCGCTTTAAACATCCCCATTACGTGGAGACTTGTGATCATATCTCGAGGGCTCGGTTCACAAAGCCAGCCCTGTTCGGTAGGTACCACAGTAGGTACTGATCTATCTCGAGGGCTCGGAAACCCTACGCGGCACCACAGCACTGCTCGGAGCCCAGAAGCCATCCGATCAAAACCCTGTCCGGAAGTCAGAGACAAGACACCCAATTTTGTGTGGCATTCCACAAACTATCCGAAATCCAAAAGAGCCGAATGATGTCGCCACTGAGACCTCGCCAAGCGCTTTGTACTTTTAACAATAACAATGATAGATGCACTGATATTTTACTCCGTCGCTATAGCTCGCGCGATAGCTCCGTCGCTAAAAATAACTTACTTATGCTATTCTGCAGAAGCGCTTAAAGGCAATGTCTTCACCATTGACGGCGACCAATTAGACAAACAATGGACGAGAGCAAGAGCATGAAGCAGACTGCACCAACAAACAGTCGAGTTCACGTGATGTTAATCAACGCACAAGGTGTCGTCATCGAGCTCCCGACTGTGAGCTTCCGAAGACCACACGTCCGTGGACTCCCGACAGGTGGCCAGTCAGCACGGCGATTCACATAACATGGACTCAAGTGTGCGGACGCTGGTCAGCTCTGCTGGATACGACTGCCCCCGGCCGTCTCTACACGGACTGCCCCCTGGTCTGACAGGGTCGGCCGTCTCTACATGGACTGGACACTGGCGGCCGCCCGGGGCGGCGCTGCGGCGGCAACAGACGCCGGGGCAGCACCCCCCGAGTGCCGCCGACACAACACGGATATATCCCGACACCAGCATGCTAACGACACAAATGTATATATATAAATGTACACGGACACATACACACAGAGTTCACAGTTGATCAATAAATGGTCCGTGCTGGCGCCGCCCGCAGGCCAGATGGGACCGACTCGGGCTGCCATGGCCGGGGCCGGAGAGAGCCTCCGGGCTGGGCAGTGACCGATCACGCTGGACGGGTGACCCGACTCCGCTGGCAGGGGAGTCGTGGCCTGAAACCGGCACAGACACACGCGTCACATCACCGGCACAGTCACGTCCGACAGATAGCTCCAACATCAGGCCGCAAATTTGAAAACAAAAGTAATGCATGAGCATCTTCTACTTTAAAGGGTATAATCAAATCTGTCACTTTTATCTACAAAACGCAGCGATAAGAAAACATGACTTTGACGACGAAGATAATAGCAAACACACGATACGAACACGGTAGGTTCCAACAAATAAAGCACACCGCAATACCAGTTAAATTACTTATTTTAGTTAAAAATATGATGCTCATTCAGTTTCTGACCAAGATCAATATTGCCCGCCCTTATTATATCGTGGCCGAGACTGATCTAGACACAGCAGCGAGGCCGCGAGGCTTACTACTTACATGCGTGCGGTGAGTTCCCATTGCCTTCACCACCACCACCATCATCGCCACCATCACCACCATCACCATCACCACCAGTACTGACAGTTGTGTTAGAGCTGGAAGGCAGCCGCGGCCGACCTGTGCAGGGGTCCAGGGGAGAGGACAGGGCCGACTAAGGACCTGCACCCTGACACCTTGTTAGACGGC
>VOPJ01005689.1:0-12077 GCA_014673585.1 Semibalanus balanoides
GACTGGACAAAAACATATTGTTTCAGTACCTCATTCCCTGGATTGAAAGAATAAACTTTGCGAGGATTCATCGTGATTTGATGCTTAAATCGTCTATAAAACGTTATTTTCAGCAACATTCCAAGCAAAATTATTCAGACGTACCTAGTCTTACAGATGGGCCGAAATCCGTTTTCATATTGCATGCTTCCTTGAGTGCATGGGTTTCAGGAATAACTCCCGTTTCACTGCACTGATTATGCAAAAGAATACACTGATAATTTGTCGTAAATGAATACATAGTATAGGCTATGTTGAAATATTTAACGAAACTTTCAACGTCCATAGATGAGCCACGGAAACTTCTTCTTGGATAAACACAAATAACGGCAAAGAATATTTCTACTCTTTGCCGTTTGTTAATCTATTTGACTTCCCCAATAAATATCCCGTCGGTGATTATGCCAAATAAATCAATGAATAAGCACGTGATTTGACTTCGAATTAATCTCCGTGGTTCTAAAAGCGTGCAATTTTATCCCGTTCATCTTCAACAAAAGTTATTAGGCAAGTTACTGTCTTGTATGCGCCACGCATCCTCAAATCGATGACGTTTCTGATGACAGTCGTGCTTCTAAGCAAGCTGATTTTGCATTACTAGAGGAAAAATATATATGAAATTACACCAAAATAATTGACATTTTAATTTGCTTTTTTCCGCTAAATATGGGTTTCTTTGACCTTAATAGTAATATGATACTTAATTCTTGCTTCTCTTTATCATTTCTGAGCTTTTTCTCATTTTTTCAAGGTGAACTATTCCCTTTAACTATGTATAATACAAGTATGTATGATGTTTATATCCGTGACATCAATTCTGACACATTTACTGCACCGCAAACTACGAAGAAAGGATGCGAAACACAACCGCATTTGTAACGCCCTCCCACGAACATGAGTCTGGAGCCACCTTTGCCAAGCAGATGTTTTCAAAATTTTGATACGCATAATTCCATTAAAGGAAAATTCCAAAAGTTCCAGACACTAGGCTGAGTGGAGTAGTGGCAGGCGAAAAACTACCGGTGCCAAAATCTACCCCCGCACAGAATAGGGTTAAGTATTCTGCGTTTGGTAGCGAGCAACTTTCTGCATGAAATCCTTGCTTATGTTTGTAATATCATTGTGCCTGTACTTACCCTCCCCTCTGCAACTGACCAGTTGCCCTGTACCGACCAGTTCCCCCTCGGTGTCCGGGCTGCCGGTCTCTGACGCTCCACCCCGCTCTCTATCTGCCCGGACAGTCGGCGACTCGAGCGAGGTCATGATGAAAGTCGCCGTGCCGCTGTTCGACTCGAATAGCTGCGCAGAGGTGTTCCGACGCAACAAGGCTCAGATCGGACCGACCCAGCTGTGCGCCGGCGGCGCGCGCGGCCAGGACTCGTGCTCGGGTGACTCTGGTGGCCCGCTGATGGCCACTTCGCGTTCGGGCCGCCTCACTACGCCGTCGGCGTGGTGTCGTTCGGTGTGACCCGCTGCGGTACAGAGAAAGTACCCGGCGTGTACACCCGCGTCTCCGAGTACCTCAACTGGATCATGGACAACATGCGGGAATAGAGAAGGGAGGGTAGAGCGGCCGACGGCCAGCTGAGGGCGCCAGGGGCAGAGTGGGGGCGGTGAGGAGCGGGGCGCGGTGTGGTCGCGTGCCAGGTCCGTTCGGCAGTGTGTGTCCGGGGATGCGTTTGTTGAGCGGTGATGATGGAGATGTAGCCTGTCTGGTGGGCAACATAATTAGGCTGTGGTGTCGGCATAGTGCGTTATCTTGTGCGTACCTTCAATGCCATCCATCGGGAAATGGCAATGTCATGGAGCGATATTCGCTGTCAAGTGACGAGTTTGACATGGCTTGACCGAACCATCTCGATATTTGAGTGGATACATTTTATACAATCATATTTCCCGCAGTTTTAAATGATCAATATGTGTCCTTCTTTCGTTAGGTCGCTACTTGTAACTATGCAGCATGAGATATGGCCTTGTGCTCTCACTGTGAAACGTTAGTGAATGGAAAACGCATGGCGCTGGGTTCGTTTAGGTGCAGATGTGTTGTCCTGGCTGCTTGGCGCTTACCTATAGATAGTTCCATCAAATATAATAAATCATGTTTGAATATGCTTGCGTATTTTCCATCAACGAAATCAGAATTTGTTCCCGAATCTTAGGGTATCCGGGAGCGGGGCTGCGGAGTCTTGAGTTGGAGTCGGAGTCGGAGTCGGCCGGAGTCGGTGATTTGGACTAGAGTAGGAGCCGAGGTCGGTAAAATTGTTCGACTCCGGCTCTGGCTGTCGGAAAAGGGAAGTGCATAGGCAAAGTATTTTTAGGTGCTTTTAAGTACACCACCGGTGGTGATGACTAAAGGAGTCATGCCCTTTCAACTTGGTTTCGTTTGATGATTCCCTTGGCAATCAACAAACTCCTGATTCAAGCCACAGACGCACCGCGAAGTGCGGGACGACACCACGGGTGGTAAAATGTAAAACTAGGTACGTCTGAATAATTTCGCTGAGAATGTTACTGAGAATAACGTTTTATAGACGATTTAGCATCAAAACCACGATGAATCCTCACAAGTTTATTTAGACGGAGTGAGTGAGTCCGTGAAGCGGTCTAACGAACGTAGTCTTACAGATGTGCCAAAATCCGTTTTCAAATCTTGCTTGCTTGCTTGCTTGCTTGAATGCATGGGTTTCAGGGAATAACTCCGCGTTTCACTGGCACTGATTATGACAAAAGTATAACGACTGAATAATTGATAGTTCGGTAAAATAACACACTGGACATTGGTATGACCGGCTACGTGAAAATAATTGACAAACAACTGAAACTGTCATCATCCATAAAATATAACACAAAAACCATACCAGCCGAATGATGAGCACGTGCTTTGACTTGGGATTCCACCTCACACGGTGAGAATCAGAATAAAAATAACTAAATGCCACAGAAACGGTGCAGATAAGTGTTGTTTTACTATCATGCCACAAACCAAACAATGTTTTTTTTCTCAGGTAATTGTGGTAATTAGTTGTCAATTTACTCTGGCGAGCATCACCCATAACGTATGAAAACCAAACCACATCAACACATCGATATGTACACACATTGAACACTTAACTCCAACAGCTTGACAAGCATAGCCAGGGTGAACTGGCAGACACTACCTCTCATCACATTGTCCAGAGTCCCGCCACCCCTGCCGGACCGTTTGATCTCAGCTGCCCGTCTGGAATCGGGTGCAGAGCGGCTGGATTGGGTTCCCCGGCTGGCGGTGCTCCGGTGTCGCAGCGCTTGGCCACGGTGGGTCGGCTGCAAGCGCGCAAGTTCGGGTGCGCATTGGCCCGGCAGCAAACCGTGCACTCTCGTCTCAAAAGTTTCGAAACCACGTTCTCCAGCACCTGGTAGAAGCTTAAAGGGAATAGTTTCACCTTTACAATAAGAGTTTTGAGTTTGAGATAGCCAAGTTGTGGCGCATGGCTCGAAAATGACTTGTGACGCTTTCACATTTTCCAAGACTCTTAATGATTTAATATTCAGTCCTAAGAGTCGGGACCGGGTATACCCGGTACTCCAATCGCCTGATTGGCTGATTTGGGCTGAGCTGACGTATGATTAATGCAGCAACCAGATGACGTAAGACCTTGGGAAAAAGTGGTAAGTGCGGACAAAAACCAAACTCGTTTCAGTACTCATTCTTTTTATTGCAAGAATGAACTTTGTTCAGGTCAATGCTATGCATAGTGATTTTGGATGTTTAAATCTTCTATGAAAACATTTTTCTAGCAACGGTCTGTAGCGTAATGGCGAAGCGTTCAGCGCGCCTGACTCACCGCAACCTCACCTCGCCTGTCCCCTCCCCGCTGTCCTCGCTCACCGAACCCCCACCCTCGTACCAGTACGCGCGTGCCGCTGTTTGAATTGGCCGCCCCGCGGCGCAGCCGCCCGAATGAGTTGATAGGAGCCGACGGCGAGACCGGTACGCCAGTTGACTGTGTAGACCGGTGGGCGGCGTGCATGACCTTGTGACACATAATCCAGACGGACGCCCCAGAGCACGGACAGTGAGCGTGACGGTGGCGGACACCGGACACTACACTTTCATAGTGAAATCTAGTATAGTGACGAATACCTACTTAAAGCAAGTACCTACTGTGATAGGTTTTCAAAGCAATTGTATTTTCCGGCATCTTCAACAAGTAGGTACTTGGGCAAGTACCACCATGTATACGACACGATGCCTCACTAAATCGATGAACGTTGCGTGCTTCTCAGCCAGCTGATTTCGCATTATTCTGAGGAAAAAATATGAATTATCCACCAAAAATAATTTACATTTTTAATTTTGCTTTTTCCGACCGTAAATATAGGTTTCCTTTGACTTACTAAGTAAAATATGATACATTATTTTTGCTTCTCTTTCATCATTTCTGAGCCTTTTCTCGTTTTTTTAAGTGAACTATTCCCTTTAACGAGAGCGCCACCGGCCGCGCAGCCGGTTCGCTTGTTAGTTCTTGGGGAGTCACGGCGGCGACATCTGGCGGCAAAGAACAGCATGTAGGCCGCTGCTTTCTCCACCCTAGCTGCAGTGTAAAAAACTCCTTCCACCGTTAGCGTCGTCGGTGAAGAACCACCTGGCGGCCGGCTGATTGAAGCAGTAGGCAGTGTAGTGACCGCTGTTCTGGCTGCCATGGTGCTTCACCACTCCGAACAGGTCGTACACCATACCGTACGTGTCGGGGTGCGGACCGCGCGCGCGCCTCATTTCGTAGCTGGTGTGGCGAGAAGAAGCGGAACTTACGCGATCAAATGACGCCCAGGAGTTGAGCGACCTCCTTGGCCACCCTGCCCTGACTTGGCGAGTGCTTGTTAACAACCTCATGTGAAAACGTATTGGCGATATAGTGAACGAGGTCCTGTGTGTGCGCTAGGACCTGAAGAGCAGCGTTCATATGACAAGTGTTACCAAGATTGTTTAGACCGGTGGTACCAGCTGAAAGAGATGTAGTTTGGCATGTCGTCGCGAAGTTCTGATCTGCCCAAGAGGTTGAGCATCCCCAACACTGTAGTTCACCTCGGATTTTGCACTGTTCAGAAACGTCTGATCCGTCTGCCTTGGATGCCACGACGCCAGCTGTGGCCTGATCAATCACTCAACGTATTGGCGTAATCAACGTGTTGGCTTTTGCCTATCAGTTGCCGGACACAAATGAAATAACTCGCTCCATCTGCTTCATGCCATGCATGCTTTACTAGTTCTTGCAATCCAGGCAATCCAGGGAATGAGGTACTGAAACAATATGTTCTTGTGCAGTCCAGCACTATGCGTTTCTATCAAACACTTTTAAAAAAGTCTTACGTCATCTCTACGCATAAAGCATGCGTCATATCAGCCCAAATCAGGCCAATCAGCTGATTGGTAGATTCCGGGCTAAAACCCGGTCCCGACTTTTAGGACGAATATTAAATAAATTAAGAGGTTTTCCTTTGAAAATGTGAAAGCGTCACAAGTCATTTTCGAGTATGCGCTACAACTTGGCTATCTCAACTCAAAACCCCATGTTAAATGTGAACTTTTCCCTTTAAAGGCCTCTTTGAATGAAAAGAAACGTATCGCAATGTGACTGAAAAATAATATTAGTTCCGCAGAAATAATTGAGGTTAAAAAAATACATGTTGCATCAATTGTTTGCAATTTCTGCAATATTGCAGCGTGTGTTGACCCCTTGCATGATTTGCAATCTCCTTTTGTTCATTACAATTTCCTATGTCTAACCCGCTACAACAAAGTCGGTTGAGTCCCTCCGACGTTTATACGATAGTCTAATCTCAATTTTCAATAAATGATTGGATGTTTCAGGCTCCAAGCCATTAAGTGGCTGGTCCTTAATCGTATCTAATTATGTTGAAAATTTTCATTTATAAATTTAATCTTGTAGAGTCACTAACGTGTAACTCCCTATGAAAACGAATGCATATATATATTATTTTAATTGTGTTAACATAATTTGGAAAAATTACATGAAGCATGCTTGAAATAGTATATTTTGCAGTCTTTTAATGGTATTTGGCTGCTTTATACCATGGCTCGATATATTTCTAGTCCTGAAGTGTTATTTATACTATGTTTCCTTAAAGAAAATAAAGCACCTTTAACATTATATTTTAACTGAGAAAGCTAAGTTGTCGGGTTTACTGAGAAACCTCCAAATCTTAAATGTCTCCTTCCAAAACGACCTAGTCACTGAGTTTCAACGCAAAAACCGTTGGTCATATTTGGACATATTTTAAAAGGACAAATTTCGTGACGTTTCGCATACGTCATAAAAAGGTACTCTACTATGACTTGCACTAAACTTCGTTTAAGCTATTTGAACCGTCTGCCGCCGAAAGGTATCGACTTTGTCAATTTTGAAATGATTATCAATTTTCTCTGTCAATTTTCATTGGATTTCAGTTGGAAAATAATGCCGACACTGGTCTTGAAAAGGCGAATTATTTGATTGGTGGCTTATGCCGGTAGTTGCAATATTCTCCACAATAGAAGAAGAAGCGCATTTTAACAAAACGCTCCTTCATGTGCCTATTAGGTGCAATGGTTATGTCCTATATTAAGCGTTTCCCGGCCGATGCACCATTATGTTGGAGTAAAGAGTTGATGGGAAGCGGCCGTTAAGCCCGACGCGTTACGGTCGATGGCCTATCTATAGCCATGCCCGACACACACAAGGTTAACAGCTGACCGTCTCCCACACGGTCAGGTTCTCCCCTCATCTATCCGTGTCCAGTATAGAAGCTCCCTTTTAACCAGCCGCGGTTATCGTGTGCGTACCCAAGAGCGTCACGTAACACGCTTCAAAATTGGCGTGACATCGTTATGCCGTGACGGGATACCTCCCGTGCTCAAAGAGTTTCGTGATATTTCTCTCTCGTTTGCATTGCCTCTGCAAACTCTAGTCTGAACCAACGCCGATATTTATCTTACTCAAGCATACATCAGTTCCTAATCAAACGAGTACCGAGCCCGATTGAATATAAAGGACCACAGGAAATCATTCCACAAAATCCAGGTTAAAACGCAACTTCACTCAGACTACTACAACACTCCACTCAAAGCCTACAACATGTGTTCTAGCCTACTCTTAACCCGCGCACTGCAGGGGGTTCGCGCCGAACACGAACTGCAGGGGGGGGGGGTTGATTTCCGCCCCCGTGATGATCTCCAAAACTACGCAAGTAGCGACACGAAAACGGCATTGGATAGCTCAGGCCAAGCTTTATCGAAAATATTTTCAGTTTTTCTTCGATCGGGTCACAATTGAGGTCACCAGTGGTCACCAAAGTAGATTTCCCGGTTTTAGGACTCTTTAAGGACTCTTTTCAGAAACCCCGATTATCTCGGAACTATGATAAGCTCGAAGCAAACAATTTAGGGGCCAATCGATAGCTATTGAAAATTTTGCAATCGCACCGACGTCCTCAAAATTGAGCTCAGATCAAATAGATTAGGCTCACAGAGGTCATGAAAGGTCAAAAATACTGTTTTTAGCAAAACAGTTTTTCGTGAATAGCATGTCAGCTAACGAAGATAGGGAAAACATTTTGACGCCATCGTGTTTGTCTCATTGATGCGCTTTGAAACATATATACGGTAATCTGGTAAGGTCAACTTCAAAATGTAATCTTTCATGTAAGGTCATTTTGGTGACCAGGTAGGTCATGTTGCATGGGCAACGCGGCGCTAAGAGACGAACACATTGGTGTCCAACTAATCGTCCTTATCCTCTTTTCTATCAAAGTTATTAGCAAATCATTATGATGACCTCAGATGACCTCAGATGACCTTGTAATAAATACACTAAAGCAACAATTGCACTTTTGATCATTTAGAATGAGCTAAATAGCATGATTCTGAAAGTAATTAGTCTTGATCAATGCATATTTTCTGAAAAGGGAGCATTTGTTTATTTTCTATTCCTTATAAGGGAGGTCAGAAATTGCCTGACTTTGTCACGATACGAAAAATCGAGATAATGAATTGTAGGTATGATATTCTTATGAAATCCTGCCAAGTTTCCAAGAATTTTTGAAAAAAAGACTGGCGTTTGGCCACGAAACGCAAACCATTTTTGAAGGTGGGGTACTTGACTGACTTGTGACCTGACCTGAGATACTCAAGTCAAACTTTTCCAAAGTGTTGTAATTGATGTTTCAAACAGGTGTACAAAATTTGGCGCGCTGCGCGCCGAGCCGTTTTTGCGCTAACTCCTGAAAAACCTGAGGGGGGGGCGGAAATCCACCCCCTGCAGTGCGCGGGTTAAGTTCCGAGCAGGGGCCCATTAAGGGTACCCTGCCCCTCAGCGACCTATCTCGTTCAGATGATTCCGGGAAAGAGTAGCGAACATCACCTCACGCGAGATCATTTTCACCCTCTCACTGCCGTCCTGATGGGCGGGGCGTCAGCCCATTTCGTCGGCGCGGCCAATCAGCACTCACTGTAACGACACAGCGCCTCATGACACACACTCGCCGCACCCGACACCGACACGAAACGATCGCCGCCAACCCAACCGAACGAAGACGACACCGACACATCGCCCCCTCCAGACTTGCCCGCACCCGACACCGACACGAAACGACACCGCACGACACCGACACGAACGAACCGACAGAAACGAACACCGCATAAGCGCCCCTCCAGACTCGCCGCACCGACACGACACGCCCTCGGACACCGACACAACGCCCCTCAGACTCGCACACTCGAACCGACACGAAACGAACGACACCGGATACCGACAACGAAACGACACCGACACGCGCCCCCTCCAGACTCGCCGCACCCGACACCGACACGAAACGACACCGACACCGACACCGACACGAAACGACACCGACACGAAACGACACCGACATAGCGCCCCCTCCAGACTCGCCGCACCCGACACCGACACGAAACGACACCGACACAACGCCCCCTCCAGACTCGCCACACCCGACACCGACACGAAACGACACCGACACCCCACACGGCTAAGGGTTCCACATGACACAGACTCGCCGCAACCGACACCGACACGAAACGACACCGACACAGCGCCCCCACACGGCTGAGGGTTGCACCGCTTCGACCTCCCTCTACCGACGCCACTTAACTCGGGTCTTACAATATCTCAGTGAGTGGCAAATTTATGTAGGTATTCTTGCGTGTGCGTGTGTTTGTGAGTGTCGTAATATTCAATTTGTATCGGCTCTCATTTTCTCGAATCTTATTGTGTGCAATATGCTCTGTGTCATTTGAACATGTCCTCGCTTACTAACACTGGAAAGGACAATGCAACATTGCAGAGTGTTTTAATTGTCAAATACACATTTAAACACAACTTACAGCACGCCAACAACGAAGCATGTGCAATACTTAAAAGACAATTCATTTCGAAGTCATTTTAGTGTTCTGGCTCCCGTATACCATTGGATTTGCAACACATGTCTACTTTCGTTGATGAAAAAGACGCAAGCATATGCAAACGTGATTTTTTATACTATATGATTCTTGAAGCTATCTATAGGTAGGCACAAAGCATCCAGGACACCAGACCTGCACCTAAACGAACCCAGACCAGTACGTTTTATATTTACTAGCGTTTCACAGTGAAAGCATAAGGCCATAATTCATGTTGCATAGTAACGAGAATGTCTTTTCGAAACAAGGCCCTCATTCTGATGATCCAAAACTGCGTGAAATATTAATGTATAAAATAAATCTTCTAAAATACAGAGCTGGTTTGGTCAAGCAATGCCAAACTAGTCACTTGATGGTGCATATCGCTATATTGCATTGCCATTTCCCGATGGATGGCATTGAAGGTACGCACAAGATAACGCACTATGCCGACCACACAGCATTCACTCGCTTGGATCCACGCCAGCGCACCAGACAGGCTACATCTCTCAATCAAATTCACTGCTCAACTAACACATCCCGGACCAAACACTGCCGAAACGGACCTTGGCACGCGACCAAACCGCGCCCGTCCTCACCGCCCCACTCTGCCCTGGGCCCTCTGCTCGCCGTCGGCCGTCTACACTCCCTTCTCTATTCCTGCATGTTGTCATGATCCAGTTGAGGTACTCGGAGACGCGAGTGTACACGCCGGGTACGTTCTCTGCACCGCAGTTATCTGATCCGAACGACACCACGCCGACAGCGTAGTGAGGCGGCCCGATCCGCGAAGTGGCCATCAACGGGCCACCAGAGTCACCCGAGCACGAGTCCTGGCCGCGCGCGCCGCCGGCGCACACTTGGGTCGGTCCGATCTGCACCCTTTCGCGCAGAAACTCCTCGACTTTGGCGCAGCGAGTCGGGCTGAACAGCGGTACTTTGACCTTCATCATGACCTCGCTCGATTTTCCAGCTGTCCGGGCAGATAGAGAGCGAGGAAGAGAGCGTCAGAGATCCCGGACACTGAGGGGGAACTGGTCGGTACAGGGCAGTTGACAATTTCAGAGGAAAGGGTAGATACAGGCAAAATGATATGACACATATAAGCAAGGATATCATCCAGCAAGCTACACGCTACCATACGAATGACCCTTAAACCACATCAGTCATTCATTATAAATTGGTTGATATTGTAAAAAAAGGATCACACATTGTTTTCCTACACTAGGCTTTGAGTTGTTTTGCTATTGTTAGGACACCGCGATGAAGGTTATTGAAATCGAAAGCTGTGTGATAATACTATTATATCCATTTAGTTCCTGTTTACCGCAGCTTGTTCGTGTTTTACAATGCGTTGATCGTTCATGGAACTAAATTTGATAACTAAATGACTTGTGAAGATATCATCAGTCTCCATCAGCAATCAGAGGCCCAAGAGAAACCGAACGTCTCACTCACCTGTTTCCGTCAGGCCGAAACCGGCCACCACGAAGTTCTGATCTGCATCGTCCAGTGGTTCCTTGCGGAGCTTATCGAACGGCAGGCAGATTGGGGAGATAGCCGCTGAAAATAGACACAAACGGTATTTGTAATCAGTGAAATACAAACGAAGCACATATGACGTGTATCCCCCATGCTGTTTCCGATTGAACTCATATATACATATATATATTATATATTATATATATATATATATATATTATATATATTATACATATATTATTATATATATATATATATATTATATATATATATATATATATATATATATTATATATATATATCAATATATATATATTATTATATTTACGGCAATGTGGAAAAACCAGGCATTCTGCAAAATGACTAAGGCAATCTGTAAAATGGCCCAGCCAGCCAGGCAATTCTGCAACAATGCCTAGGCAATCTGCAAAATGCCTGACCAACCAGGCATTCTACAAAATGCCTGGGCAATCTGCAAAATACCTGGCCGTTCAGGCAATTTGCAAAATGGCTGGCCAGTCAGGCAATTTGCAAAATGCCTGATTTTTTCTTTTTTAGCTGTCTATGTAACTGTATATAATGAGTTGTATCTACTCACATCGTTTAATTGGCGTTATTGACACAGGGTTATTGAACTTCATTTTCTGAATCGCAACAACACTTTTATTTTTCCAGACTCATGCTAGCTGCTGATATATCTCAATGACTGGCTGGCAGCACAAATTTATCATATAGACCCCAAATGTCTTACCACTACTAGAGACATTACTTATATCGAAATATCGATATAACTTTGGTAGCACATTATTAGCGACTGCCAACAGCATTTCGACAAGCTCAGAGCGTTCTATTATAGGGGCGATAGAGGAGCTTTCAAAATTTTCTGCACAATCGGGACTTAAGCTTAATTGGGAGAAAACATCATGCCCATGGCACTTGGCTCTCTGAACACGCCTGAACATTCAAACAATAGCTTATTGAATACAATTAAATGGGTAGACGACATACAAATTATGGGAATATATTTTAAACGTAGTATCAACAACAAAACGGAAGAAAATTTAGATAAAAAACTCATACCTCTTAAGAACGAGATCGTACAGTGGAAGAGACGTCATATTAC
>VOPJ01005690.1:0-12071 GCA_014673585.1 Semibalanus balanoides
TTTTTTGCACGATTTTCCAACATGACTAGACCTGGTGCCCCGGCGAACACATTTAATTTAAAAACTCCAGCCCCGCAGCGAGGCTATTTTCGGCGCAGGCTTAGCAGAAGCCCAGCGGCGCCGGCCAGCGCTGCCTCTAGCATTTCAAAAAGCTCTGCTTTATCTCACCGATGATGTCAGTGGAGCGGTAACATGGCGACTTTCGGTACCAGACCCCAACTAAATAAATAAACCTGCCGGTCCGGCGCAGATAAGTTCCAATACCGAAACAAACAAGTTACGAACAACTCGGCTGTATCACACTTTCCCCGCGGCCGCTTTTCATTGAAATGATCGCTCACTGAGCATGAAATCGCCACCGTTTTATAATCATGGTAATCACCAGGTGATAATCACGGTAATCACCCGCTGATCCGGCGTTAATTACTCCATGACCGGCGTCCAGGATCACCCAGCGGTGACGTACTGACTGCAGCCGCGAGACCATCCACCAGAACCAGCTCGTCCAGAGGGCCGACTGGCATCGCGTGGCATGCTGACCAGAGTAGCACGTCCGGCCAGTTCAGTGGTGCGGGCCTGCTAGCAGCCGTCAGCGGCGGCCGGCGAACCACGCCTGAGCAGCGCCCGCACCCGAGCGGTCAGAGGCCAGCCGGCTGCCAAGATACGGTCGGTACCAGACCGACCGCCCGTCCTGTCATGCTACGAAGCGCTGCTTATAAACTGGAGCGGCAGATTTCGAGGCGTGACGGGCAGTAACACCTCAGTCGCCCCCCCCTAACCCCCTCGGCTGCTGCCCCCACACCATCTGCGCCGGCAGCAGGAGCGCCCCCCTCGCCGGCGATGGCTAGCGCCTGGCCACCTCGTGCTGCGCTATGCCGGGGCGCGCGTGGCCGCCGCAGCCGCCGTGGTTTGGCGGGGTGTTAAGTTAGCGTCCGCGCGGTGGTTGGCCGCAGCATCCGGCGCAGCGGCCGGTCTGGCCGCGCGCCGTCCCCGCGACACGACCCCTCAACCGGGCGACACCGGTCCTACCTGATCCGACCCCCTCGGCCGGTAAACACCACAAAAACGCGGCGGAGGGGGAGGGGCCGGCCGGCCGCGAGACGGGCACGGCTGCACCAGTCGACCACAAGGCCAGCCAGACGCCCGGCCGGCCGCACCGCCGCGCCGGCCAGCCCCAGCAGTGTCATTTTTATGAAGATGCGAGGCGTGCGCAGCTATTGTCGCGGTTTCTGCTGCGCCCCCTCCCCCCATCTCCCTCCGCAGCCCTCTACTCCACCCCACCCAACGCTACTTCAATGCAGACCACCCGCCACCTATTGATGTGGGGAGGCAGCGGCCGCTCCACCAGGATCTCCACGGAAATGCGATGGCAACACGTCGCCCATTTATGTAATTATAACTTTACCAGTAGATTTATTTGCCGGTTCCAGTTATAAAAATAATCGTTTATAAGAATGGACGAAGGGCTGTTGATTACTTCATAAATATTACGGGCGAAATGCACGAAAACAGCGCTTATCATCAATCTCGTGCCATGCATGCAGATCAGCTGGTTGTTGAGCGTTGCATTATGAGCGTTATTACCGACAAAAGAGCCGACGTCCTTCTAAGTACGCTGCCACATGATGAAACATTGCATCATGTGCATACCGCCAGGTGCCGTAAAGTCCGACCTACGGCTCACATTTTTGAAGTCAGATAAAGCTGCAAGCTGTGACAATACACAGGGGAAAATGGACGATGCAGCGTCTAAATGACCAGCTGCGTTGTTGCACGCATTGCTGCCTAATGTAGGTGATCTGTTAAGTGTGCAAAAGCCATTATCCAACATAATGCTAAGACCAAAAAAAATACCAGCACCAAAGCCTCAAAATAAAAATAGGTATGTTTGTTTGTTTTTTTGTTTTTTTGGGGGGCGCGCCGACAACTAAGGTCAATTTGCGCCCATAGGTATGTTTGGATACATATTTTGTAATGTGCAGGACTTATACATTTTAAAGCTTACAGTAAAACAATTAAACAAAACTGAAACAACGCAAGGCGGTGGTCAACTCCCTCCGCAAAATGTTTAGCCCCTCAGCCGATTACCAACAGGGAGCCTGGAAAAGCCTGAGTTGGCTTATCAAAAACACACCCCACCGGCATATCCGCCAGAGTTGGTACACCAAACGGTATCCGTCTCGACCCCGCTCGTCGACAATCCCCCAGGACTTGACATCCACCTCTCCACTCGAGCCTGGGCGCCGTTCCTCCGAGGGCGCACTATTGACTGAACTCTCATCTCCGCTCAAAACCCGCCCGCGCGCCGCGCGCCGGCCGCGCCCCTCTCTCGCGCGCTAATGAAGTCCCCATTGTCGCAGCGCTCATTATCCGACGTCCTACAATCAAGCCGCCAGCTCGCTTTCAATCGCGTCGTCCGGCGGCCAATCGGCGGCCGTGACGTCACCGGCGACGCGTGACGTCACCGGTGTCGGCACGTGCCGGCAGCGGCGGCGTTATTTGGATACGAGGCACTTAGCCACGTGTGGCCTGTTGGCCTGTTGGAGTCGTTAGTTGTACCGCGGCTTCAAACGCCGAGCGACGGTCGGCAGGGCGCGTTCTCGATGTGATCGTGGTGCCCGGGCCGGCTTCGCGTCGCGGGTTCTTTGTTGCAAATGAGCCTCGTTTGGACGGGATAGTGTTTTAAGGCGGTATTCGTAACATATTTTTTAGTGAGGCTGTTAGCCCTCGGGTGTGGGTGCACGTAGTTGGAAAATGTTGCAATATTCTCAGATTCTATTCTCCATCGTCCAAAGATTTATCGATTTATCCCCCTTCTACCTATCAGGCAGGCAGCATAAGTGTAAATATTACAGGAGAGAGTAAACGCTCCGTAGTTTAGCATAACTCTATTAGCACTGCATCACTCATACCACCTACGTAAATATTTACCGCGAAACTATCTTCTGTTTCCTATGAATCACGGAATTGTCGTGCTGCAATGCCGGTGGCATTATTTATTCAGATTTTCGCTGACAACATGAGCAAAATCGACTGAACACTCCGCAATCCCTCGTGGGTATAGAGAGAGACACGACAGATGCGTAAATTACGTAATGACGTGTTTCCGCGAAATGAAGGGCCTGGTTGCCGGAATGGGCCGCAATTTCGCCGACACGCTAATATGGGGGGGGGGGCAGGTGGAATTTCTCTGTTTGTTCTCTCCTGGGGAGGGGACAGATATGCCGACCACAGCCTGACGGGCCCGTGTGATGGCGGGTTTAATTCATACCCTGACGCCATGCCCCTTAAAGGCGGATATTTCACCGCCCAAACCTGGCGCCACCCGTCCCATCTGACAAGAAAATCACTGCAAAGCGCGTCCTCTCGGCGTCACTCGCTGGTTTCCATGGTAACCACCGTCAGCTGACGGGAAGACAGCACGCTGCCCTGCTGCCCCGATGCCTATCACTAACAACCGCTTATTATTTCCATGGCCAGACCAACTGACAAACACCGTGGAGCGAAGAAGCCCTCCGATAAAATACGGACAAATTTGACGCAGCCGTATTTTAACAAGCAAACTCACACTAGTTCTTGTCTGACAAAATCAATATCTTCTCTCACACCACAATTTAAACGCAAAAAGTGTGCAAACACAAATTACAACTAATATGAAAAAATCGCGACGCTTAAGTGAGATGTCAACCAAATTTGCACATAAAACATGATGCCACACATATCCCCCTGTTTCTTTTCTCTCTCCAACTACCATGCAAACTGATGGCAGCAGTTGCGACAATCTCGGCGCATACACTGCCATAAGTTACCAAAGTGCACGTGTCGGCGCGTCGGCATGCTCGTTTGTTGCCTCGCACGACAGTTGTGGCGCGCTCGTGCGTTTTTCTGCGCGGCGCCGACGGAGACAGAGCACAGTATCGGCCGCCGCGGCAGTATCAAACGCTTCCGCTAGGTCCAGAAACACACGGCGCCTGTCGTTGGCGACAGGTGGCGACAGGTGTCCGCCCGGAGGTGCCCCGCGGAACCTGGCAGAACCAGCAGTGATGACTGGTCCATCCGCCTTCCACACGCAAACACACGTATTGATTTCGGCCTGCACGCGCTACGTTTTCGCTCATCAACGCTTACTGCGCTGGACTGGAGAAATGATGGTGAATACTCGAGGCACGCCGTAGCGGTGGAGTTACGCCTCTCGCTGACGTGTGCCTGGGCGCGCCGATGGCCGCAGCCCTCACCTGACTGCTCGACTGACGGCGGCGACGGCAGACCGAAATCGACACCCGCTTCGGCTGGTTTACGACGGACTGAGCCGTCCATCTCCAGTTGCAGCGTCGCTCGTTTCAGACGAGATGTGGGCGCAGGCGGCAGCCAGACTGAAGCTGCTGGGCAACTTACTCAACTGACATGTCATGTTGTCAGGTTAATTCAACAGCGATCTGACTTTTGCTGGCATTTCTCTCGCCGGTCATGCCCAACAAAGCAAAATAAATAAATACACTCTCAGCGGATCCGACGTCTCCCTGCAGCACCTATGACAGCCGAACCGTCACTTGAATTCTGAACCCATGCTTCTGTCTGAACCTCATACTGACGCATCCGAAAGACGCACCCGAAAGACGCACCCGAAAGACGCACCCGAAAGACGCACCCGAAAGACGCACCCGAAAGGAGAGCAGCTTCAGCACGCGAAACTGGTCTCGGTAAACATTTGTCACCTATCGGCGTTTGAAGTGCTCTCCACTGCCTGCTGGCTATCTTATCCGTCCCGCCCCCCGTCCCGGCTCGTCCCGGCTCGCCCGTCACGCACTATCCCGCCTCTATCGGCCGTCGGACGGCGCGGGCACACAGACTCACAGACACAAACACACGGACACACAGGAGGACAGACCGGCGAGCACATAGGCGCACATGTGCGCCTGTGTTCTCCTGTATGGATACAGGTGCACACATGAATGAGAACACAGATATAAACTCACAGGCAGCTCACATGAGGAAGCATAGGGAAGCATAGGGAAGCATAGGGAAGCATAGGGAAGCATAGGGAAGCATAGGGAAGCAGAGGCAGGCACACATAGGCACACATAGGCACACATAGGCACACATAGGCACACACAGGCACACAGAGGCACACATAGGCACACAGAGGCACACAGAGGGCACACATAGGCACACATAGGCACATATAGGCACACATAGGCACACATAGGCCACACATAGGCACACAGAGGCACACATAGGCACACATAGGCACACATAGGCACACATAGCCACACATAGCCACACATAGGCACACAGAGGCACACAGAGGCACACATAGGCACACAGAGGCACACATAGGCACACAGAGGCACACATAGGCATACACAGGCAGACAGGCACGCAGGCACGCACGCACGCACGCACGCACGCACGCACGCACGCACCCACACACGCACGCACGCTCGCTCGCACACATAAACAACGCACACTCACACATGCTTTCCAAATGCTGGTTGAATGAGAAGACCATCCCCACTAGAAGGCGGGTGATATCAGAGTCACGTGACTTATCACATAGGTAGCAGGGGGAGGGGGCACGACTCTGTTGACTTATCAACATCCCACCGTAAAGCCATCGAATGAACGAAAGATAAAACAATACTATCGAGAGGGTCTGAGAGTCGTTAGATTTGAGGGCTTTCCAGACAAAAAATATCAGTTGTTTGACATCAGGAAGAATTTGCAGTCATATACGGTCGTTGATTTGTTTTATGACAGAACAGAACTTGGTTTAGGGTGGGGACAGTGTGAAGACGGCAGTGCCAGATCACTTGTGAAGACTGTGGGCCAGGCAGCATCGATATCACAGACCGACACCCGAACAACAGGAAAGCAGTCAGGCCTACAAATAATTTAAATGACGATAAAGGGGTAGGTTACAAGGGTAAGTTTGTTAGGCTAGTGAATGATCAGGTAGGCAAAAGGAACGCCATGCTCATGCAAGTTACGCCTGGTTCAGAATTAGCTTTGAGTTGTTCAAGTAGACTAGGATAGAGTATCACTATAATCGATATAGATAGAACCGCTCTGTTTCCTTTGGCCACATGGCACATGCCACGTTTAAGTGCAGAACTAAATCGACCAAAATAACACAACAAAAACTGAACTGTCCTTTTGACGTTACCCAGGATCGGAACGCAATGTCCCGCTCTGGTGCTGGCATTTTACCAACTGTATGTTGATTGGGGTTTTAGGACGCGATGACTGCCGGGGTCAATAGGCGCGCAGGCATTCCACCCAGACCGCAGACCGCTGTGGATTTCAGCAGCGCGCAACATGACCAGTAAGCGGGTGTCAGCCACACACGCGGAAACGGCCCAGACAGGATAGAGCCGGCGGCTCTTTGAAGCCGCCCAACGGACCGCGGCACTTCCGGATGGTAAACCACGGCGTGGGCTGCAACCAAATGCCAGCCCCACAGAGGCTTGATATTCCGCAAATCTGGCTAAAGCCACCACTGGCTGGACATGCAGTAAGTAATCCTTTTGAACTCTGCGTCACGACTTGGCACCCACTCATATCCACGGGCGGATCCAGGGGGGCATGGTCCTGCGTCCTCCGCTCTGCCGCGTGACAACAGATGCACAAGTTGGTGACAAGAGCAGCATACGGTCGTCGTTCTTGCATCAGAGTTACGTCTAGTTCCATTCCGTTGAGCACATAGTCTGCGGTACTAAGGACAACCGACGTCACAATGCTCCTCCAGAAGTTGACAGCATGATTTCCAAGGCGATATAGATCATAACCATATGTCTGGGACGAAGACAGAGCATAGCTCATCAACCCTGTCAGCCCGTTACTTTCGTCCCCGTCCCACATTTGGTTGCTACTGAGTACTGCATGCCCCCGATTATCCGAAACCACAACATAGTAACCAACCCACCTCTCCTCATTCCATCACGAATGACGTCATCTATGGAAATCGTACAGTGATAGATGATCAGGTATCCCATTCATAGCTCTATGCACCTGTGCAAAAATAGCTTTGATCCGAAAAAGGCAGTCACAATCGAGCACACCGGAATGTAAATTAAGTCAGAACCTTCCATTTGGAGAGTTCTGCGGGAAAACTACCCCGATGATCACGGTTACAAATATCAAAATTTTGCTACTGTATAAGTCTTCTTTTAATTCATGCAACTAGGTATGACAGCTAATGCGTTTCTCTCGAAAACTGTAGAGTGATCTAGGACTTCTAGGAGCTTATGATAAAATGCATTATGTATGATGCTAGGCATCAAGTACCTAAATGCAGGTGGCAATGAATGAGTCCAGAATTCATCGTTGCATCAAGTTATTTTACTTCTCCTTGATATCATGCAACCAGAAAGGTGGCTTGTCCCCACCTGGCGCATAACGAGCGACAGCTTAACCATCCACCGACAAACCCTGATAAATCCACCATCATTACCCGTTTATTATACCCAAACTCCCACGTTCCGCACCAAAACCCCGGCACTGATCGCTGCGGTCCTCCCCTCTCCTCCTCCGGGCGTGTGGGAGGGGGGTCGTCGCTGAGACAGGGAGAGACAGTCCACCAGGCGCGGCGCCGGACTTAGCTCTTGCCGAATAAAACGTTCAACTGGGGGCAGGGGCTCCACGCGCCGCCGACCGTTTTTACTGCAGCGGCGACATTGGACGAGCAGAGGCGCACCCAGGCGGCGGCCGCGGGCGGCCACAGCAGCCGGCGGCGTCCACCTGACGGCCATCGCCGCTCTCAACGACGTTATTGACACAATCTTCGACGCGTCACCGACTGAGCGTGTACCACTCGGGCGATATCCCGTCCGACAGCCGGCTCGGCAGCCGACAGGCGGCGTCAGAGCCCATCTGGCAGCCCGTCTTCAGCGCCTGGCGCCGCCGCTGGTGTCGCAGATAAGCCGCCAGACGTGCCGCCGCGCCGCCGGCGGCGCAGCCGCGGCCGGCGGCCACACCACCTGAACTCGGCGCAAAGGCGTGCGCCGCGCCGCGCTGGTGGCGCTGATGGCGCTGATGGCGCTGGTGGCGATGGTGGCGCTGATGGCGCTGATGGCGCTGATGACGCTGGTGGCGATGGTGGCGCTGGTGGCGCTGGTGGCGCTGGCGGCGATGGTGGCGATGGTGGCGATGGTGGCGATGGTGGCACTGGTGGTGCTGGCGGCGCTGGTGGCGCTGGTGGCGCTGATGGCGCTGATGGCGCTGGTGGCGCTGGCGGCGATGGTGGCGATGGTGGCGCTGGCGGCGATGGTGGCGCTGGCGGCGATGGTGGCGCTGGTGGCGATGGTCGCGCTGGTGGCGTCGGTGCCACAGGCGACACTTGTATGTATGTCTGACGCTGCAACACGACACCACCAGATAAGCCCCAGTACAACCTTCTGCCTTCTGGCATGACGGCGCCGGTATACTATCAAGGCGGATGTGGAGAAACTGTTGACATCCACGCAGGCTATGACTCATGTCTTCTGATCGCAGGAGACGCCGATATCGAAAATGCCATCACTGTGCGTCGAAGTGATGCTGAGTGCTAGCCCCGCTGCGTAACTCAAAAATAAGACAACAAATTCACTGTCAACCGCTTTATCCTCTAAAGCGTCGCCTCAATAAATCTCGAAATCGTTGATCAGTCACGCGGCTAACACGTTCCCTATGAAGAACCATCACTGCCTCGCGAAAACGCCGCAAATTATGCTCTCCTGCGGCGAGTCATTGTGCGTTTGCGGCCAACGCGGCGCATCAGGCGCCCGGGCGCGACAGAGGCGCCGCAAGCGCGGCGAAAATCCGCCGAAGAAGTACGGCTCAGCATCCTAAGCGACATAATCTGCGTGCCTCCACAGGCAAACACCTGAACGACCCTCCGCTTTGTGGTCGCGCGGGGCGGCGGGCGGCGGGCGGCGGGCGGGGGGGGGGGGGCAGGGGCGCGAGAGGGGTGCCGGTCCCCAATAATACAGATCTCAGCTGGGATAGGCGTGAGCGAATCAAACTTCAGAGGCAGTTGCTGACTTCGGGCAGCTGTCACGGGTCGGACGTCCACTCGTGTGACCGCGGGGTTCTGGTGGTGTTTGGGCGAGAGGCGAAACCACGCGGTATCGAACGTTCGCCTACGACGTAAAAACAATTGAAATCGGGAAAATTTGCAGCACTTGCTGAACTTGTTTGCAACTATAGCAAGGTTATCGAGAGTTCTTTATGTCAGTTTAGCAAACACCACGGTCATCTTTCATAAAGTCGTTCATATTTTCGGAAGTGACTCACAATTTGGTGGCCTCTTCTGGATCCTCGCCGTGTTCGGAGTCCGTCATGGTCCGCTCAGCGTCAGTCTTCCACAGGTCTGTCGGGCCCCGTTGGCCGCGCGGACCGGGCGCGCGACAGGGGGTCCTCCGGGCGACCGGCGACCCCTTCCGAGCCGCCCCACCCCCCGTCGAGACAGCTCGTCGGTACGGCTCAAAATAACCTTCCGGCAAAGGGGTAAGTCGCCCATACGGCGTGTGACGGCCGACAATACCAGGCTAAACGGTGGGACAGGTCGCGAAATTGTGCAGCCACGCCCTCCTGGTGATTTATTCACCTGACAGGCGGCCCGCGAGCCACGCCGTTCTCAGAAAAGAGTCGTTTCCGGCCGTCGGAATTCAAAAGCAGACGCCGCCCCGCGTCACCGCGCAGCCGCCATGTTTGTTTTGGGTTCAGTTTTCAATTAGCCACAGATGGCCAGGTGATGTGGTGTTTAGACGCGCTGTCGGCTTGCGCGAAGAACAGCAGAGGTGCGATCCTGTCCTGCAGTTGTCGGGAGCTTTATTTGTGTTGATCATGAGCGATGCTTTCAGTAGTGCCGTCATTGTTTTGTTAAATTTTGTTTGGCAATTTTCTGATAATGTTACCCTGACAAATGTTCCAAGCAAAATGTAAAAGACAAAATGAACCTATTTTGCATTCGAAAAACTACCCCGAGTGAGTCATTTGAGGCAGAGATGTAAATCTCAACAAGGTTTTTGCTCCACCTCCTTAAGCTTCCGAAATTTATCATAGCACCTCGTGTCCGGACGATTCACCGGAGCTCACCGAGGACCGAGGACCGACACCGAGGACCATCGCACCGGGTGAGCAGCGCTGCCAGGCGTGCCTGCCAAAACTGACCAGCCGAGCAGTGCCAGCACGCAGCCAGCCGGCGCGACCTCCGCTGCCAAGCGCCGCCCCGCGCCAGGGGCCAGTCATCGTCTGCAACAGTCACCGCCGCCCCCTGCCGCCCCTCCCCCACCGCTCCCTGTGTCCGCCCCTCCCCCGCAACCCCTCTCTGCCTCAACCGTAGCGGCCACGGCGCGAGGTGATGGCATCTAGAGCCACATGCTCCAGTAACAGCTCGCCCGGATTCGTTCCAAAATATCTCCCGGAAATGAAAAGCAGCTGGAATGGCTGACTCCAAAGCAAAGGCTAAATATGGGTTCTTTGTTTATTTAACATGTCAGGTATGTGGTATTGATAAGCTGTGGTGAAAGCCATGAAACAGAAAGCCAATGCAACCGAACTAATACTGATATTCAGTGTGGCAAATTAATATCCAGCGACCAAAACAACGAAAATCGGAGGCCTCAATCAACTTCCTTGGTGAACGCTCTAGCCAGCCCCAGTAGAGTGGGAGGGGAACGGAGACAGGGGGAGGGTGGGGGAGGCGCGTGCTCTTGGGCGGTTCAGCCCGAGGTCTCTCTAATGGTACGGCGTCCCAACTGCCAGCCACGGCCGCCTGAGCGGACCTAATAACACATCAAAGGCCCAGCCAACATCGAACGCTCGCCCGGTAACAAGACCCCCAGCCTACGCAGATAGCGCGACACCGGCGAAATGACTGCCTTCGGGGGCAAGAATAGGCCCTTGGAGGTCTTGCTGCTTAAGTACAGCAGGCGGATGAAGTGATGGATCATAATCATTTGCACTTCAACATTCCACTGTTCATTTTCTTGATGAAGGCATTCGTGGACAAACAACGTCACAGACGAATTGATTTTTGTGGAAGACTCGATTCCGGAGCGTAAACGTAACAAGTCGGTCAACGCGTCAGTGTCAGATATAAACTTTGCGAGCAATGCTGGATCTAGGGTAATCATGAGGCTCTCCAATCCCATCCCAGCTCTGACGCAAAACCAGTGGCCGTGCAACCGTATATATGGCAAGATACATCAACTCCTTGCGAAATTCTTCCAAAAGCAAAGCAACCAAAGAAACAGACTGTCGTCGCTTAGCGCGTCAAACAACCTGTCGCGTTCTTGTGCAGCTAATGACAAGTCCGCAAGCAATCACTGCCACAAAAAGCTGTGTTGTCAACCTCCATTCAGTCTCCTCATCAAATCATTACGAAACTCTTCCTCGACGCAAACAATCTCACTCCCATGCACCGTCGGCGCCGCTGGAGGCGAGGCATGAAAAACGCGCCATCTTCCCGCTAGCAAAAACCGCCAACCAGCCGCCACGGGGTCGACTATCAGTGGAAGAGGGGTACTCACGCTGCTGTTATGGCGCCATCGCACACACTTTGTTTGGAAACAATTAGCCTCTTTACCCTCGACACGACAGAGCCAGTCTCGCAATTCAACGCCCCGTTTCAAATGTGCCACGGTTGTACGGAAAGTGGTGTTCCGGCGCAGGGGCGAACCAAGCGTTGATACATTTTCCTCCAATAAAAACATTTTTGGTGCTACAACCGACGTCCAGGACATGATGATCGATGAGGAACAAGGAAGTGACCACTGAACCGCGCAGTAAATCACACACGAAAAGTGTCCCAGACATCATTTCTCATTCTCAGCATGTTCCTGAAAACCTACACACCCTCTTCTTCCCACAACACCAGACCCCGACTGCGCCCTGCACGGGGGAGAGGAGGTGTACGTCCGGGTCGCGCCATCCGATTACGACCCGGCTGATTAATTTCCGCGGGTGTCTCGAACGGTTGCCGGCGCGCAGACCAGGCTCCCCTGCCAGCGAGCTCCATAAATCATGACCCCGCTGCATTCCAGGACTAACGAAACACAAGCACAGACGGCAAAAACAACGGTCCTCCGAGA
>VOPJ01005691.1:0-12082 GCA_014673585.1 Semibalanus balanoides
ATATAGTTAAGCGTTGCAGGTTAATGTTTACCAAATTTAGTGTCGGACAGAGAGCGTCGATGCAGATAAATCCACGGGTACCTATGAAGTGATGCGAAAAATACGGGACAGCTGATATTATGCAGGTTGAGGTTGGAAATTAACGTCATTAGTAAGGCATTCTTATACCATGCAGAGTCGGCATTTTCGGTTGCAAAGCAAACACACACACATAAGACAATATTTTTTGGAAACATTAACTTTGACTTTGCCACACATGCACCGATTTGATATACATCCGATGGTATTTTATCCGATAGGTAGGTGTCTGTGATAATCTCCCGTTTATCCGACAGATAGGTGTCTGTGATAATCTTCCGTTTATCCCATAGATAGGTGTCTGTGATAATCTCATGTTTCGTATGACGTGTGATGTCTCCTTTGAAGTGTGATATATCCTCTTCTCTCTCTCTCTCTCTCATCTTCTCTCTCTCTCTCAGTCTCTCCATCTCTTCTCTTCTCTCATCTCTCTCTTCTCTCTCTCTCTCTCTCTCTCTCTTCTGTCCTCTCTCTCCTCTCTCTCTCTCTCTCTCTCTCTTTCTCTCTCTCTCTCTCTCCTCTCGTCTCTCTCTCTCATCTCTCTCTCCCTCTCTCTCGTCTCTCTTCTCTCTTCTCTTCTACCTCATACATCATCTCTTTAATACTCGGTAATAATTGGCATCACATCTTCTCTCACTTCTTACTTCTTTTTAAGGGGACCTTCTCTCTCTCTCTCTCGTCTCTTACTACTCTTGTGAGGCAATTACTCTCTTTTTCTCTCTTTTGTACTATTACAATAATTGCACTTCGTTTCCTATTTAGGTAACTCCTCTCTTTTATATTTCACATGCGATGTCTTAGTATTATGTTCTGGAGCATACTGTACAGCATATAATTTTTCCTGAGCGATGATAATTGCTGATAGTTATGCGTTACAACATCGTTACGTGTAGGTGTTTAATCCCCGCTGGCACCGAAACGGTTAAAAACGAATTTTAATAAACAATAAAGGGTGAATCGCAGGGCCGATGCGTGTGTTAATGATATAAATCAGTCACTAAAGTCCTACCTCAGACCGATTGACGTCTCCTCATAAGAGAGCTGTGATGTGCTCCCTCTGACGGTGATGTCTGGTCTCCTCTGAGTGTGATGTCTCTTCTGACGTGTGATGTCTCGTTTGACGTGTGATGTCTCCTCTGCCGTGTGATGTCTCCTCTGACGTGTGATGTCTCATCTGACGTGTGATGCCTCCTCTCGTGGTTGCTGTGTCTCACATCTGACGTTTGCCATGTCTCTCGGCCCATCTGCGGCAGGCCGAGGTGGCGGTGTCTCCTCGTCTGCTGGTCGGTCACCGGAGGGCCGGCTCTCTCACAGCGGTGCAGACGTGAGGCGGCGCCGGCCAGCCGACCCGGAGGCCGAGCAGCTGCTCAGCCGCCCGCTCTCTGGCGTCCTCGACTCGGCCACCGAGATGCCAGCCGTCGGCTCCGGCGCAGCTGCTGCTGAGCGTCAGCCGTCAGCCGCTGTTACCGACCGTATACCGTCCTCCGCCCTGTCAGCCTCTGCTGCCACCGTCTCAGATCCTGCCGGCCCTCCTGCCGCCCATCACTCCGTCTCCGAATCGGATCCTTCGTACAAGCCGCCGCCAGCACCACAGAACAGGGCTACGTCCACGACGGCCAGCACGGCCTCGACTACGGCCCCGAGCACGGCGTCGAGTACGTCCCAGACCTCAGCTTCGGGCACGGCACCGACTACGGCCTCAAGCACGGCATCGAGAACGGCCCCGACTACGGCCCCGAGCACGGCTGGCCGGCGTCGGGGAGCGCCGGAGTTCCGCTGCCCTAATCTCGAGTGTCTGTATAGCACGGTGGCGCTGATGTCACCTGACCTGGGCACCGTGTGCCTGTGTGGAGCGCCGATGGCCCGGGACGAGCCAGAGCCGGCAGAGCGCCGGCCGCCTACCGCTGCTGCCTCGTGACGACATGACGGTGATGGTGTTACGGTGAGAGTCAGAGCGAGGCGTGACGGCAGCGGGGCTGACCAGGACACCCTGTCACACTGTCACACTGCTGTCTCACTGTCACACTGGCACCGTCCCCCTTATCACCACACCATCCCGTCCTCACTGTAACACCCGGCCCCACTGTCACATTCACACTGCTGTCTCGCTGTCACACTGTCACCGTCCACTTTGTCACCACACCATCCCGTCCTCACTGTAACGCTAACATCCCTCGACTGAAACCCACTGTCACACCGAACTCTGTTCATGTCACACCACCACCACACTGTCATATGGCTCCTGTCACACACAGTCAGCCAGAGATGCCACACTGTCATACGGGATGGCCGTTGATTGCACCACTGTCACACCAGTCAGCCGCAGAGACGCCACACGAACTGTCATTATTCGGCCCTGTCACAACACAGTCAACCAGAGACGCCACATATGTATAAGCGGTCCCTGTTCACACACCCAACAGCTCAGCCCAGAGATGCCACACTGTTATCATCGGCCCCTGTCACACGGGTCGTCACGCCCAGAACACACGCCCACATACTGTTAAATAAAATGCCTCTGTCACACACAGTCAACAGAGACACACGAACCCACTGTCATACGGGACACTGGTCATACACAGTCACCCAGAGATGCCACAACTTCGTCGATAACGGCCCCTGGCACAGCAGGTCAGCAGAGACTGTTATACAAACCGGCACCTGACATGACAACAGTCACTCCTAGAGATGCACACTGTCTACATAACGGCCCTAGTCACAACACAGTCAGCCAAGAGATGTCAACAGCTGTATAAATAGAAGCGGCCCTGGCGACACAGTCCACCAGAGACTGTTATAATGCGGCACACGTGGACTACACGAGTCACCCAGAGATGGCCACACTGTCATAACGCCCCCGATGGCGACACGGTCAGCCAGAGACTGTCATACGGCACCTGTCATACACAGTCACCCCGAGATGCCACACTGTCATAAGCCTGTCGGCCCCTGGCACACAGTCAGCCAGAGATGTCATACGGCGGCAGCTGACAAAACACGAGTCCAATCACCAGAGATGCCACACTGTCATATCGGCCCTGGCACAAGACACAGTCAGCCAGAGACTGTCATAGCGGGCACTGACATACCACAGTCACCCAGAGATCAGCCACACTGTCATATCGGCCCCATGGCCACAGTCAGCCAGAGACTGTCATATAATCGGCACCTGTCATACACGTCACCAACCAGAGAATGCCACAAACTGTCATAACGGCCCCCTGGGACACAGTCAGAAGGCGCAGAGACTGTGTCCTAACGGTCACGCTGTCATACACAGTCACCCAGAGAATGCACAGCCTGTCATACGGGCCTGGCACATCAGTCAGCCAGAGACTGTCATCGGTCACCTGAATCACAGTCACCTCAGAGATGCTGCCACAGTCTCTTGTCATACGGCCCTGGCATCTGCGTGAACCAGTCAGCCAGAGACTGTCATACGGCACCTGACATACACAGTCACCCAGAGATGCCACACTGTCATACGGCCTCCCACCGTCGTCCCACCTCCGTCCCACAGTCGTGGCACTGTCGTCTTACTGACCCGTTGCACTGTTGTTCTACTGTCGTCTCACTGTCGATCAAACACTGCATTAATACCGTTGCATTGTGGTCAACCATCATCCCAAAATGGTCCCCCTGTCGTCCTGCTACAACACTTCAATATCAGCATCAGCAGATCAATATCGCCCAGCCGTCGATTCACTTAGCTCTCATACTGCAGCTCCTCAATACTAGGCGAAGTGGCATAAGGAGCTGCTATGACCTCCTTCGGTGCTGCCTCGGTCGTTGACCACGTGCAGGGCGGCCTGTGTTTACGGGCATAGCTCAATATCGCTATGCGCACTGACGTCAGCGCCTCGGTTGGCCGCCTTAACGCCAGGGCAATAACAGGAACGGGTGTGCAGGCAGTGGTGGCAGAGGTGAGAGGGGTGGGGGGAGGGGGAGGGGTGACGACGTACGATCGTTACGACTCGTGACGTCACCCTATAATATCGTGACATCACAGGGCTGATGTGGGCTGCCTGACATACCGTGACAAGGTACTACCAGCCCTGTGCCGACGGCGTGCAGTATAGTTGACATAGGGCTACTCGGCCTGTGTTTTTATGGTATTAAGTCATCCAGTTCTACTCAACACGTAGCTAAAATACGCGCTGTGTTCAGTGTTAACATTTCTACTATTTCTCTCTGTTTTCAGGGCTGATCTCGCGACATGGGTCACCAGTTAACGAAAACAGGATTGAAGCCGCAGCTGTGACGGTGACGGTGACGGAGTCGGTGACGGAGTCGGTGACGGAGTCGGTGACGGAGTCGGTGACGGAGTCGGTAACGGAGTCGGTGACGGAGTCGGTGACGGTGACGGTGAAGGTGAAGGTGACGGTGGTGACAGGTGACGGTGATGACGGTGACGGATGAGTCGGTGACAGACTGATGGATTTGTCGGTGACAGAGGTGACAGCGGCAGCTGGACAGTGGTGACAGTAGTCGGCCGATCGTGGCTGGCAGATCACATTAGATTTCCTCTCTAGACACTCCCGTGACCCGTGTACCACTGAAAGAATCGAGAGCGGTGTGTGTGTGACCGTTCAAGCTTTTTATCTTGTCGTGCGCCAAAAATCTGAGCATTTGAGACGCCTGCACAAACTCCTCCTCATTATCTTGGCTTGTGATTAACTAGAATGCAGCAGGTCAGCGTTCTGACAATCGTGTGGTGACACTCTGCACTATTTGTGGTATTCCCTCGAATGGAACATTGGATTCAAGACTGCGGCGTAGTTTGTATTGTATTCAGTATTGAATATCGTGATAAGTAGCATGATGTTATCGTCAGCTGGTCAGCCCATACTTTGTGACCTTTGTGTGACCTTTGTGACCTTGTCGCTCAAAATTACACGCAAATCCCTTATGCCCTGGTCCTATGTATGTACAGTCGGTCTATTATGCATCTTCCTTTTTTAGTTTATAAAACTCATCTAGTTACACTTATGTGTACATTAAGGACTGATACAAGGAAACAAGTGGTACGTCACTAGGTATGTACCACATGTTCCCTTAAATATATCCTTCATGTACACAGAAGTGAAATTATATGAGTTGTATCAACTAAACAGGGAAGATGCATAATAGACCGGCTACATACGTATATATTATCATTTCAGTATGGGACATTTCGGCTTTGATAGGCTGGTCGTTCACTGAAAGGTGTCTTAAGTTTAGTGAAATATTGTAAGTAACGGTAAGGCAAACGTTAACGGCAAACGGTAACGGCAAACGGTAACGGCAAAGGTAACGGCGAAACGCGTAACGGCAAACGGTATTCGATCACAACTGAAACGATTTACGTTGAGCCTTGTATACCGTGTCTTCGTGCAATATCAATTCAGTGTTATTAAAACGCAAAGCACACCACCGATCCATGCTTTGTTTTGCTTTGATGATTCCCAGAGAATATTTGCGCTCGTATGCCTTACACTTTTTTAATGAAGGTACCGTAACAAGTATCGTAACAAAGGGTTTAGTCCCCCTCCTCCCCTTCAAAGGTATTCATACACTTCTGTGGAGATCCAGTTCCACAGGAATCATTTGCGCCACGAGTGTTGTTGGTGCTCGACTGACTTGTCCCCACATTGGGCTTGTTGTTGTGTCGTGTTCACGAGTGATGAGCCAGCTAGCCAGCCCACTTTCTGGGCTTGTAGAGTGTGATGTTTGCGTTTAAGTCTCACTCACCTCCTGCTGTAGCCTTGAGAGTGAATTATGCAAAATGGGTCTCGAATGGCTACGCGGCCATTCGACACGCGTGCCGAGGGATTGTTCGGCAGATGTTCTCTGCTCTGTATGACCTGGTTTGAGGCAGGGCTGATGGGAACTCGTGCTTCATGATAGAGCACCGTGTGACCAGCTGCAGAAGCTCAAATACCTTCTGGATAGGTGACTGGGTGCATTGGTTTGCCACAGTCGGCTGCTGCTCAAATGTGGCACGAGTGCCGCATGTTTGTCGCTTATGCGTCATGTGTGTCAGCGGTACACCTCAGCGGATGTTACCTCTGACACCTCGTGGCTCGACTTAACCCCGCCTTAAACCGCCACGTAACACCACATCTGGGAGTAGAGCGTGGCTTGTCCATACCGTCCCCCTCCATCCCCCTCTCTCTCTCTCAAACACACACACACACACACACACACACACACACACACACACACACAGCGTGCTGATAGATGCCTGCAGCTGTTCTGCTGCAGCCAAGGTAGCTGGGCCGGGTAGCAGCTATACCAGCGGCCGGCCGGCCAGACTGCAGGTGGCGAGGATAGCGCTGTCGCAGCTGTACCAGCGGCCGGCCGGCCAGACTGCAGGTGGCGAGGATAGCGCTGTCGCAGCTCTCGGAAGCTGCAGCACTCTGCTGTGAGCCGCAGCTGAGCTGAGCGGCTGCAGCTGACGCTTTTGAGCGGCTGCAGCATACTCTGCTGTGGGCTGGCAAGCACTCTGCTGTGGGCCGCAGGCTGGAGCTGTGGCGTGCTGGTCAGCATCTCTGCTCGGTGGGGCTCGCAAGCACTCTGCTTGTGGGCCGCTATTGGTACTCTGCTGTGCCGCGATTGTAGATCTGTTCTTTGTGTGGCTGCAGCTTACTCTGCCTGTGGGCCGCAGTACTCTGCGTGGGCTGCAGGCTGATTTCTGAGCGGCTGGCTAGCACTTCTGCGTGTGGCTTTTGTTGCAGAACAGCTGAGCTGAGCGGCTGCAGCACTCTCTGCTGTGGGCCGCAGCACTCTGCATGTATGCGGCCTTGCATGTTATCTGGCGTGGTGCCGCAGCATATCTCTGCTGTGCGCGAGTCATCATGTCTGTGGGCGCCGCTTATGTATTCTGCTGTGGGCCGCCACTAGCTGTGAAGCGGTGCGGTCGCAGCACTCTGCTGTGGGCCGCAGCACTCTGCGTGGGCCGCAGTTACTCTGCTGTGGGCTCAGCACTCTGCCTGTGGGCCGCAGTACTCTGCTGTGGGCTGCAGCTGAGCTGGCGGGTCTGCAGCATCTCTGCTGTGGGCGCAGTACTCTGCTGTGAGCTGCAGCAACTCTGCTGTGGGCCGCAGCTGAGCTGAGGCGGCTGCCGGCTGCTTGTCCCATCAGAGCAGCAGTCGTGTGTATCGCCAAACAGCGCGACGGTGTGCAGGAGGAGGAGGAATTTTGCTCTGTAGCTTCAGAACTGTAGAATACATTTCAAATCATCTTGTAGAAGCTATAGTTTTAGCTTGAGGTTACATTCATTATGAAGAGCTCATGGACTCGGTAGCGGATATAGCTTGTATTGCCTCTTAACTTCTGGGCTCTACCAAGATGAGGAGTTTATAAAGTAGTTAGATGACATGCTTGATACGTAGGTACATTATTTGACTACAATCAGAAGTGCATTGTTGCATTTTGTTTGTGCCAAGAACAAAAAACAAACAAACACAATAATCCAAAGTAGGTTCTGTCTTTTTCAAAAGTGTGTTTTATGCCCATTGATTTAACTGAACGGACGGTTAAAATATGCTAATTTGTACGCTATGCGTACGGTGTAGTGCAATTAATGTTCTGTCCACTTCATCGACACCTCCCTATATTAATGCGCCAGGCGAATGAATCATTCGTGAAAACGGCTAGTAGCTGTCCTTTCAGTGCACTATTCGAATCCAAACTCCATTTCTCTGGGGCGATGTTTATTTTCGTCTGCCGGAGGCTAGCTTTGAAAATATTATGAAAAAGCCTTGCTTAAGCACACCCGTTTAAAGGGACACTGCCTCTTCCGGATGATATCGCAAAACATGCTAAAACAAGTATAAGGGACTCAATATTATTTTTAATCGTCCTCTTATGTTCACCGAAGCAGCGCAAATACAAAAAACTATCATTTATTTCATTTTTCATAATAATATAAAAACTGTTTGCGATTTTCAAACACC
Source organism: Semibalanus balanoides (assembly GCA_014673585.1). NCBI lineage: Eukaryota > Metazoa > Arthropoda > Thecostraca > Balanomorpha > Balanidae > Semibalanus > Semibalanus balanoides. The sequence goes on from VOPJ01005691.1 coordinate 8,016, forward strand.
ACTAGATCATATGGCAGCGATTGTGCGCCAAATTCAGCGCAGTTCAGACATTTCCGTATTTGTAAACAACACTGTTGTGTATTTCACTAGGTATCATGGAGTACCTAAACAAATGTAAAACAATTCCGATACCAGACGAAGTTAGGAGTGGGATAGAGCGAAAAATCTTTGGAACAACCCTCATCCCTTTAGACAATCGCTGGTGGTCGTTTATGCCTATTAATGAATTTTAGTTCAGCGCATAATAAACCATATTTTTTTCTGACGATTTACAAATTTCGACAGAATGATTGAGCAAAAAGATATCATCATTTTTCTCTATAATTGCACAATCAGGTGCTGCAATTTAATTAATTTGTTTACGTAGTTGGTGCTGGATTCGTTTCATAGCTCACTTTGGTCTGCCGAATAGGAACTGCAAGGCTTTGAGGATAATTGACGATTAGGTCACTGAGCGCGAATTAAAAAAAAAAAAAAAAAAAAAAACGGACTTCATGTGCTTATCCTAAATCCGGTGTTTTTGTTAAAGGAAATGTTTCACTTCTTCTGAAAGTTGTCCAATGTAACGCCGCTTGTGGGTGCAAAAATTTATTTGGAAGTAATGATAACGGCAACTACGAATTCTGACATTTGTTTATCACAACAGTATTCCTCAATTTCATGAAGAAAACTAAGTTTTTAGTTATTTTGGCGCTGAGACGTCATATGAAGGGAATTTTTAAACCATACAGAGTAAACTTCACGCTGCATATGTATGACTGTGTATCGCTAAATGTATGATTCGCAGAATGTTACAAGGCTACTTTCATCAATACATTTGATAAAAGGGATGACGACATCGGTTTAAGAGTTGCTATTTTAATAGCACTAGGGCCTTATTTTTTGCAGATGTCCAAAACCGTTAAAATCTAAAATATTACTGTTGGGCGATTAGACCTCTGTGGGCGTTTTAACTTCTACAATACTTAATTTCAATGGAAATCCAACAACTTGGCCATCTCAACTAAAATCTTATGTTAATGTGAAGCATTCCCTTTAACATATCAAATTTTACTTTGAACGGACAGTGTCCCTTTAATTAAATGTCAACTTTGCCCATCGATGCTGTCTGTGAGCGCTGCACGCAGTGGAATCTAATGAAACTACTTATATTCTCGCCCCTGATACCGGGGGGGAGGGCTATTGTCCTTGCATTGGATTCCACTGCGTGCAGCACTGCCAGACAGAGACAGAGACAGGGGTGATGTCGATGAAGTGGACAGAACATTTGCACTACACTGTAGGTACATACACCACGCAATGAACCGCTTCACCGGTATGCTCTGTACTGTCGTTGGCTGGTATTTGTTTTCCTTCTGGATGTCGTTGATCGCTGGTTGCTCGTGACACGCTCCCCTTAATAAGAGACATTTGTGGTGCCGAGTACGGCGGTCAGGTGACAGTTGACACTCCCCTGTGATTGACGGGTATATTGTTACTGTTTCCCAGGAGTGGCTATGTAGTGTGGCATGCAGTTTATATGTGTTACACCTTTTTGATCTGATATTGCATATCATAATAATAATACAATTTTTTGAATCCATTGTCCTGTGTCTGGTCTTTAAACGCAACTGTCCAAACCATCACACCACACCCAAGGTATGTATTGTATATGTCCTGCGATGAGTTTAATTCTAGGGCGCTTGCTTCCCCAGAAAAGTTTTGGGTTGCTGAGCTGTACAAAAATCGCTTTAAATACCATCACAAACCACAAAACACATATTTATTCCCGGATTTTACTTACTCTCTTATCAGAAGTGTATGTGTGTGTGTGTGTGGGGGGGGGCAAAGTCCCAGTCAAGTATTATCAAAATCCACGAAAATACATATTTCTACGCGAATTTGACCCACTTCCTCAATCCTCGCCCAAGTTTGGGGGGGGGGCTGAAGCCAGGCTGTTGGCCTTGGGGTTGAAGCCACCTCAACTGAATAGGAAACTAGATACTTGGTTACACGTCTTATTCCGAGCTGGGGTGGCGCCACATAATCTCTGGGGACTAAATCTGGGTTCTATATCTGAAAACGGATACATCAAAATGCCAGAATGAGCCGCGACAATTTCGTGTATTACATGAAAAATAGTAAAGCTATCTGCCGTATTAAAAATATAACGTTTGATTCCCGTTGTGGCCTTTGCTTACCCACAGTTCACACTTCACCAAAAGCTAACATTGATTTTCTTAAAACGCTACAACCAGCGGTATCAATTTCTGAAAAACGATTGAGGGGGACGGGGGGGGCGAACAGGGACGGATCCAAAGGGAGTCTGACAGCATCATGGCTTCACCGAAACCACCGAAATCGGCTGCAAATTAGCACATTTTAAAGAAATTATAGGCAACTTGTAGGTGCAAAGCATAGTATTTCTTTTAATGAATTCAAAATGCAGAAATAGACGAAATATCATGAGTTCTTGGACTTCTGTCTGACGGCCCCTCAAACCAACGTTTTTGGCAGGTCTGCATCCCCAGAAGGCCCGAGACCTTTCTTGGATCCCTTGCATAATACAACGGCAATGTTAGCCTGACATTGACCATGGATTATTATACAATAAACCGTGCATTGACTGAGGGCGTGACAAATATATCCCCTGGCGTATTTTCGCAATGGCTAAAGAAACAATAGCGACATTACGTGAAATTGGGTTACATTTTGATTTTCTTACACCAACTTCACGTCTTTTGTGCACAAATGAAGCCATTTTGTCGATACAATATCGAGATATAGCGAATTTAGTGACATCACTACACACGAGTTTCAACTTCACTGAAATTAGTCCAGATGGTAAAATTACTATCACGATCAAATTATACGTACACAATATTTCATTATATATATATGTGTGTTGAATGACTTGCGTATTTTTTGCGCATAGATACCTTTTGTGACCTGACTTTTTCCAAAAAATCACTTTTTGTCACCTTTTGTGACCTGACTTTTTCCAAAAATTTCACTTTTATTCATGTTCAATGTGTATTTTACCTTGAAGAGCACTTTGTGTAATAATGGTCGCAATCGAAGACTTTTGATGCAAAGTATGGTCCATACACTAAAAAACCTCGATTTTGACCTTTGACCTGACCGTGACCTGATTTTAGACCATCATTACAAAATTATAGCATGAATTAAATGCTTCTCATTGACAGCTTTCGAATACCTTCTTGGGAGTATCGCTGCGATCATTGCACTGTGGGCGATATTGGCCTGCTAGCGCGACATGGAGTGATTTTTTCTTCAAAAATTATTTTGTATACGGCCCATTGTGAAGACAAATGTCCATAGCATGAAAGTATAGCATTGGTTCGCCAATAAATTTGTTTGTGTGTATGCAGCATGACTTCAAACATACACCTTTGTGAATCCGCCGACATTGCTATATGACGCGCCTAATTTTTATCACATTGACATATGTTAAAGGGAGAGTGCCACCTCGCAGGCCAATATCGAGTTGTTGGTGTATATCGTCAGATTAAGCGTGTCCAATTTCACCTGCAAATTTGGTTCCCGAAAATGCCCCCATTAGATCAAAAAATATATTTGCACCAGCAATGAATGGCATACATTCGTAAAAGTGGAGTCACCTCCGTACTATTTTGAATCACTTCTTTGCAGACTATAATTTTCTTTCGAATATTGCAAACTTAACATTACCATTCCGTCGGTGAACTTTAAATTTAAGAAGCGTATGCAGTTAATTATATTGTCACCAATCTTTTTTTTTCATTATAAATAATGGCTCTGGTTCATCAAGAACAGCTAGAAAGGCTCTGGCTCGACTTTGGACCGAAAAAGTTAAATGACCATCCCCTTTAACACAGATAGACGTTTCAAAGTCGAGTCGCGGCGAATTCAAACGCTCGGCTTTGTGCAGGATGATGGCAGTTTAACAAACCGGTGGTGAGTTTCGGTGAACTTTCAGCAACTTTACACATTGCTGACGACAGATTAACTCTAGAAACGAATTGAAATCACGAATTTGGTTTCCCGTCATTCGCAAAGCGAATGATACGATGCAGTTTGAGATGAAA
>VOPJ01005692.1:0-12081 GCA_014673585.1 Semibalanus balanoides
ACTCGTCTCCCCCGCTGCTGGAGAGACGCCGACCATCAATGACGGTAAACGCGTCATCGTAAAGCTCCAATACCACCAGTTGACTCAACTGATATCTATCCCCCGAAGCTCCGGATGCCTTCATGACTTACCTGCACACGGCAACCATGAGGCCAGAAACCAATCTTTGAGGTGCAGGAGGCAAATAGTTTGAATAGTTATCATCTTCATATGAAATATATTATTTCTCTGAAGGTCGGTTGCAGTGGCTTAATCCTTGTTGCTAAGGATTCGGATATTACAGTATGCATATTATTTGAACCAGTTTCAATCCTAGAGTTCTATGCATTCAAGCATAGTGTATAGTGTTGACACTGAGCATCACTATGACCTATGCTGTAGTAGCTGACAGCCCTGCCGACAGCAGCGGACGGGATCGCTTCCACACCGGTCGGTTTCTCCTGACCTATTCGCCATCTGGACGGTGGGCTGCTTACCAATATAGGTGGCGCTAGTGTCGACATACATTTACGAGAGCTCGGCTGCATTGCAGTTTTTCATTTAGCTTACATAAGGAGTAGACTGATGGGCATCTATGAAATTAGCACCGTTCAATGTCGCAATTTGGCTTGCTCGTGGAATAATTTACGAGTTTAGATGTTGACTTGTTCTTGCTAATATGCGATCTCTCATCATGGTTCTGTATTAAAAGAAAAAAAAATGTAATGCATCATAACATTCCACCTTTTAAAGGGAATAGTATCACCCTTGAAAAAAAGAAAATCGAAAAAAGCTCAGAAATGACGTGAAGAAAGCAAGAAATTGAAGTATCATATTACTAAGTAAGTCAAACACTAATTCTACGCGGAAAGAAGCAAATTAAAATGTCAATTATTTGGTGATAATTCATATTTTTTCCTCAAAGTAATGCCCGAAAACAGCTGGCTGAAAGAAGCCGCAACGTCATTGAATTAGTGAGATGGATCGTGTCGTATACATGGTGGTGGTACTTGCCCAAGTACCCTTGTTAGAATGATGCCGGAAAATATAAACGCTTGAAAACATCACAGTACTTGCTTAAGTAGGTATCGTCCAGACTATTATTTTCACTATGAAGGTATAAGGTCCGCTCACGTGCGCTCACTGATCCGTGCTCTGGGCGCTCGCGTCTGGATTATGATGGTCACACAAGGTCATGCACGGTCTTCACTCACTAGCACGTCACTGGCAGTAACCGGTCTCGCACGGTCGTCCTCCCCTTTTTTTAATCCAAACTCAGCGGGCGGCTGCGCCGAGCGGGCGGCCCATCAAAAGCGACACGCGCGTTCCTGGTTTCGAGGTGGGGTTCTGCGTGAGTGGGAGGGGACATTATCAGCAATTTGTTACGCTGAGCCTGGAAGTTCAGAGCAGCGCTGAAACGCTACCGCATACCCAGAACGTGTTTATAAAAATGTTTTATAGAAGATTTAAATCAACTCAACAGTTATATGCATAGCATTACTTACAAAGTTCATTTTTGCAATAAAAAGAATGAGGTACTGAAGCAGTAAATGGTTTGTTGTCCAGAAATCACTTTACACTTTCCCCAAGTCCTTACTCATCGTGATGCGTCATATTCATACGTCACCCACCAAGAATCAGCCAATCAAGCGGATTGGAGTTACCCAGGGTATACCCAGGTTCCGACGTTTTAGGACTGGATATAACAAATAATTTATAGAGGTTTTCTTGGGAAAATTGAAAGCGTCACAAGTCATTTTCAGAGCATGCGCCACAACTTGTCTATCTCAACTCAAACCCAATGTTTAAGGTGAACTATTCCCTTTAATCCACCTCCCGATCTGCTCGGTGCCTATATCCCTGTCACGCCGACGTTAACCCGCGGTCTGGTTGCTGCTGGCCACCGGGCAAGTGACGGCCCTTGAGCTATTCGACTATTCCCGGGAGTGGTGGCCGTCGGCATGGCGTGGGCCCTCCTCGCAGCTTCGTCCTGCGGGGAAGGGCCTGTTCATGGGGAGGCTGCTCGATCAGCGGCTCACTTTGACCTACTTAATCCCTTCTCCTTCATCCCATGGCTGCGCAATGGTTCGTCCGGACCGAAGCGGTCTCTCCCTAAACCAAACCAAACCAAAATGCATCATTTGATTTCCTGTTTTCAGTGATAGCTGCCATGAAAACAGAAATAAAAGAACATGATCCATCTCATCAGCTCCTAGCAGTGAAGAAGAGCCATGGAAGAAGAAGAGGAAAGAAAAAGGTAATGCAAAGAGCAATACAATTACCAACTAATTAATACAATTATGTTTATGAAGAATTATTAGCTTCACAAAAACAAAGCTACTTAGCGAATGTCATTTATTATAACTGGCATCGCTAAATGTCTGGAAAGTTAGGTATGTGAAGGACGCTTCTGGTTATAAACTGGCTATGTTTCAATTTCCCGCGCGGCTATCGCCGCTTGTATCCAGTGAACCCTCTCCGAGGACTATCCCGCCACATCTGTGTTTCGCCAGCTCCTGACCGGCACGTGAGTCGTGCAATGTCTATACCCCCGGCAACACGCTGACCTCAGCCCTGTGCCTGTCTACAGTCCCGCTCTGCTCTCCCAGAAGGCAGCGAGACCTCCGGTGCCGACCCTCCGCCGCCACAGCACGGCGATGTGACGTCACTACCGGACGGTGTGACGTCACAGCCTGGTGATGTGACGTCACAGTCTGGTGAGGTGATGTCACAGCCCGGCGGTGTGACGTCACAACCTGGTGATGTGACGTCACAGTCAGACGGTGCGGCGTCACAGCTTGACGATGTGACGTCACAGTTTGACGTTGTGACGTCAGACGCTACTGGATGCGAGGCGTGTGGGATTCAGACTAGAAACCCGGCCCAGCTGGCGGCGCATCTCAACAGTGAGTGCCACTACATACACACGGGATGATGATACTGGGATGGAAGAGAGCTGCGCTGTAATGATGAGCAGCACGGCCACAGCAGAGTGGACCTCGTGGGAGCCTGGCCAGAACAGCTCAATGTTCATGCTGGCGTTTGTGTCGCCGATATTTGCACATACGGATATCTCAGATGACAGATCATCTGAGATACCCGTCCCATCTGAGATCATCTGAGATCGGAGACAGATGACAGATCATGTCTAATGTCATCATCCCTGTCACCAGGTCAGCGTCACGCCCGGCGGCGGCGGGAGCTGCGGATCCTGGCCGCCCTCTCCGACACCGCCGACGTCACGGATGCCGCCGACAAAGAGACGCTGGCCGCCAGACTGGCCAGGGGCAATGGTCAGTACTCGGCGGTGTGGTGCTGGGGGCAATGGTCAGTACTCGGCGGTGTAGTGCTGGGGGCAATGGTCAGTACTCGGTGGTGTGGTGCTGGGGGCAACGGTCAGTACTCGGCGGTGTAGTGCTGGGTCAGTACTCGGCGGTACGTTTTTATATTGAATGTCGAATGTGCCTCAAATTTGCTAGCTCGTAATATGTATTGGCACTGATCTAGTTACTAGATTATATTACTCATTTGCATGGGTGGAACTCTAATGCAAATTGAGGTTGTAGCTACAAGTACAACCCCAATATTTTTGGAATTGAACATGACGCCTATGACGCGATGTGGTACAAACTGGGCTCTTAACAATTAAGTGCAATCCAATGATTTTCAAAAAGTTACGCTCCTGCTCATTTGCTGTATTTGTGCGGTGATTAATTTGTTTTGTTTATCTATTAAACCTCATAAACGCATGCCTCTCAGGCGGCACGACTATTACATAGCTAGAAGGCTGGTTGTTTAATTACTACAATGCCAATTGCCAATATCCAGGACGGACACAGCGTCTACGCAGCGGGGCAGCAGCAGCTGACGTGATAACTGCCGGTAACTCATCATCGTGCCGTGCTCTTCACACAGCTCGTCTGGAGGCGTCCGCTCCGCTGAAGGACGACGATCTCCCGGACTGCATCACTAAGAAGTGTGAGGGCAAGGTGCGACAGAAGGTGTCGTACTCGTGTGGCCTCTGCAGTGTCCAGCTGACCTCCCTCGTCAAGGTGCAGGAGGTGAGTGCCGGCGCGGGGACGCGGAGCAAAGGTCGGGGTGGGGGTGGGGTGACTGTCGAAAATGTGATGCTGCAGGTGGGTCGGATGTGGCAGCTGAGCGAACATGCTGATTCGGGAAGAAAGGTTTTTGGGTTTTTAGACACAGCTACATTCAGTTGCAGCTTATTTATATTTTTATAGTTTTTGTACACGGTACTTTTTGCTAATGCGATAGTCAAAAGTTACTAAGCTGACTGTACTCCATGACAGTGACTGGAGACATTTGCTGGAAGGCGTGGGTTTCATTGTGTTACTGACTGTTTCTATTTGATTGTGAACTTCTTGTTGCCGCCCTTTACTGACTGTGTTGCCGCCTATTGAACTGAAGCGGTGACGTTTGGCGTGCTACCTGTCCGCGAGAGATGTGTGCCGATGGTGTTCCCGATCACTCTGTGGATCTGACTGAGCGATTGGCCCTCTGTGCCGTCACAGCACCTGGTGTCACAGCGGCACACTGCCATACAGGAGGGCCGCCCGGCGCCTCTCCGGTCCAGCAGACAGTCAGCCCGCAAGGCCAAGACAAAGGCGGCCGTCAAACAGTCCTGGTTCTGGTAACGGTGCTGACCCCGCGCGGTTTCGTCTGCGGGCTGCGAGCGGCCGCGCGGGCCCTGTGGGGATTTTGCGGGGAGAAGGCGGGCTCTCAGCGATCCGTGGTGGGTGGTGTGTTGCGGGCTGAATACTGATGCTGGCGCGTATTGTTGGAAAAATAAACGTGGTGCGGTATAATTTTATGTTGGTTTCAATGGTGTTGGATGGAACGCTTAAGATACAATTGAAGATAATTCAGTCAATTTAACTGTAAATAGCAGCGTGCATGAAGTTGGCGTCATCGATACCTCGGACTTGGCTGTTCTTGGTCACATTTAAGTTATTGGACATATTTTTGTGTATATTTTTTCGTTTGTAGAAAGTCATGTTCTCACAACAAATCACCTTTACTTTAGCTTCATGTGACCACGAAGTCTATAAATATGTGGTAACGCCGATCCACAACACCTTAACCAATTGCTGTACAAACAACGTGACATTCCGTAAATGCTGTATTGTTTACATGTTTTCATAGCATATTGGATTTATAATACATGCGATACACACAGCCATGCACCTATTCTATCGTTCCACCTCTATTCACCATCTGGAGTTAGTAAATGATAGAACACTTCGAGTAGTTCCTTGCGCGTGTCCCAGCAAGACCTGGCCGTCGGCTGTTGATAGTACCTACGTTAAAAATGTGCCATCAAACATGATATTTAAAACTCTCTGGCTAACTAGCGAGCTTCGGGCGATCCTTGACTCTTCAGTCTTCATTCTGTAAGGGTTTTTCACTTTATAATTTAATTGCAACTGAAACGTGACGTTTTTTCAGTTTAGTGACTATTGGATACAAGGTTTCGGATTCTTGACCGGTTTCGCGGCCAAAACCAGCCCAAAATCTGTGCCTGTGTTTCACTACCAAAAACATCCTGTCCGGGCCAGTTGTTCACGAGGAAGTCGAATCTGGAATCGAAAATAGCAAGACATCAACTATTTTTTTCATCCCGTGAAGGTTTATCCCTAATCACTTCTCGTCTTCGCGCGGTTGCCTTTTAAAAAAAAACGCAGTTTTTGCAAAAGGCGTTATTTCGGCAGGAAAAACAATTGGTTATGTAGACAGGATGTTCAGGTACAATAGCTATTGTATTTTTTGTCGATTTACTGCGTTTTGTAAAAATGTGGGTTTTTCACGAGTGTGTTTTTTAACAAGTTAAAGGGACACTGCCTCTTCCGGATGATATCGCAAAAACATGCTAAAACAAGTCTAAGGGACTACATATTATTTTGAATCGTCCTCTCATGCTCACCAAAGCAGCGCAAATACAAAAATATCATTTACTTCATTTGCCATGATAATAAAAAACGGTTTGCGATTTCTACACACCACTAGATAATATGGCAGCGATTGAGCGCCAAATTCAGCGCAGTTCGGACATTTCCGTATTTGTAAACAACACTGTACTGTACTGTACTGGGAGTACCTTAAAACAATGTAAACAATCCGATACCAAAAAACCTCTGTTGGAAGAAAAAAAACTTCATCAATAGTTGGAGCTTAAAATCCCTTCGTAAAAGTCCAAAAACCCTTCATCGTAACACATATTTCCTTCATCGTAACTTTCCTTTCCTTCATGCCTATTATTGAGCTTAAATTAGGCATAATAAGACATGAAATGTTTTCTGACATTACAAATTGGGGTAGAATGCTTAAGCAAAAAAAATCACTAATTTCCATAGTTGCACAAGGCTGCAATTAATTAATTTTGGTACGTAGTGGTGGCCGGACTCGTCAATGCTCATTGACTGGAAAAAACTGAACTTTGAACGATGATATTGGTCACTGGGCGCGAATAAAAAAAAAAATGACTTTCATGGTGCTTATCAAATCGCGTTGTTTCTTTAACATATCAATTTTCCTTTGAAACGGACAGTGTCTTTAATGTCGACAACAAGCCAAGCCACGAAACATTCCATGCAACTACCAATATAGCTCGGAAATTTTCCATGGCACTATTTTGCTCCTTAGGCTTTTGGCTCAACGATCATGTTAAATTTGTGCTATTTATAACCCGGGATAAGTGAATGGGAATGGTTTACTTAATTGGCGCATTTGAATACCAGTTCTGTACCCTGGTTCGGTTCGGCCTAAGATCCCAACGCAGCCGTCTAAATAAAATGCGATGACCAGTAATTGAACCGATATGGAATCTAAAAGTAATTGAATGAGCAAGAGAATGGAGCATAGTGCGACTCCGGCAAGCGTATCGTTGTGTGCTACGGCTTCTTCGAAGCTGGGACCAAATTATTTGTTAAGCCTGAAAAACACGTTTTTTTTGTCATTTTTTTCGTCTGTAGCTAATAATCATACGCAGATGAAATAATTCAATTTTTGAGGATTAGCAAATGAAAGCTCACTTAATTTCCGACAATATGATGCCAACTTTGTACCAAGATCTCGTTTAAAACTGACTCGTGTATATTTTTTACACCCGTGTCCGCCAAACCGGTCCAGAATCCGAAACTCTGTCATACGTTCTGGCAACATGTCTGCAAGTCAGTTCGTGCATGTATCAACGCCATTCCTATGTTCAGCGAGGCTCAAGGCTGAAACATAGGGCATAGTGGTCATTGCCCGTAGTCTAATCATACAATGCCAAGCGAAATATTTTCCCAACACATGTCACCTACTTTTACACTTCATGTTTAGAATATTACAAAGTTGAGTGATTATCAATGACCGCTTCGTGTATACTTGCAAGGCTCTGTCAATCTTCCTGTATCCTGATAAATATTTTCGCCTTCTTTTTTGCAGTATTTGATATTTGCATTGCTGACGATGAAATGTCAACAGTCAACACTGATCGTTAAAATGGCCGTCTGAATTGAGCATCATAGCGCGACATTGAAGACGACAAATAACCGCATAGGCTATAGATTTTAAACGGTGCTATGTTCCGTTGAATTGGCTTACTCAGTTCTGCTCAAATGATTGCATTTGTGTGCATGTTTCAGTTTTGCACTGTCACAGTCGCTTCGCAAAATACATGAACTTTCCACGGGGACTAAGGTTAACAAGTTGGGTACTCAAATCGCGCTATTGGCTTTTCAATAGTCATTCCCAGATTTCGGTCCGACTATCCAATTTCGGTCCGACTTTTATATTTCGGTGCGACATTCAGACTAAATCGTTGAGCAAACATCGGGGGTCCAGCATGGCATGGGTCGTAGTCGGATGTCCGGGCGCCTAGTCGTCGTTTTGGTGGCGTTGTCTCGATTAGCCAACGAAGCGGATGTTGGTCTCAACACCGGCCACCGGTCGGGTGGTGCTGCACAGAGTCGCCAGCTGGTTTGGCTTCCCCGTGCGGGCCTCGTGAAGCGCCTGGAGGAACTTGACAATCTGACCCGACGATGGTCGACACACCTGACGAGGGAGGAGAGGTCGGAGGAAGTCACGTCTCAGCTGTGGTTTGCGTCGTGGTGCAAGAGAACGAGAACTTCTTTTGACCGAGAGCGTAATGGAAACAAGAGCGTAATATACTTGAGCAGCCATCGGTATCAAATGATTAATGGCATTTGCCTACATGCGATTGACAAGATAAAGATAAACTTCGAAAAAAAAACGACAGAACTTTAAAATTGCCGATACTTAGCGACAAATCCTCGCAGCGGAAACTTGACCGCATTCGATACGGCTCTCTATTGGGCCACATTGCTCCTTGTCCTTTTTACAGGTCACTTCACGCATACACCACTTCCTACAGGCCTGGTTAGAACTTAGACTACACTGTCGCCGACGGAATAAGTGCACATACCTATCAAGGCGGCATTGACTTACCTTGTACTGCTCACTCTGGAACCTGGACGGGTAGTGAGTGTAGCGAGACTTGTCGCTGCGTTTGGTCGCCGCAGCCGACACCGCCTCGGGCTGTCCCGGGGTCGCCGGCGCCCTGGCGGCTGCCCACTCGGACGGCTCGCCGACCGGGGCTGCCACCACGGAGGGCTCCGACAGCTCGAGGGCAGCCGGCGCCCTCCCGACTGACTCGGGAAGCTGGAGGGAGAGCTGGCCTTCGAGGGATGACCTGGTCAGTCGGCAGCGGCTGCTGCAGTCCCTGTACGCGGTCGGTGCCGGCGAAGCTGCGGGCACAGACACGCGGCAGACACAAGATCAGTCACTCGACGCCGAGTCGAACCGGCGGCACTGCATGCGAGAACAAAGCAGTGCTGCGCGACCGATCTTGTGACAACTCTGGGGTTTCTATTTTTTTAAATTATATAGCAATAAACACTTTATTTCTCTTGGTCATAACTCAGCATTCCTGTATCGGCGACTTAGTGACTGTCTGTCCTGGGGTTTCCCTATAGACGAGTTTATGCATTTTCGCCGTAAGGGTTATTTGGATGCTTCTAATTTCCACCAGCCCCAATCATTTTCAGGATAAAAAATAATCAGCACCTGAGCTTCAGGGAAACTGCAGAGTTTTGGTACCTGAATACTGGCGGTCGAAGGCGATGACCTGGTGAAGTGAGGCCAGGACCATGCAGAGGGCCGCTACAAACAAATTCATAGCTGCGGGCGATGTGTATTTGCTGTGAACGGCGGCTCCTGGGGAGACGGCAAACATGACAAAACACTTGTTCAAGCTTATTATCGGAATTAGCTGGATTTCTGGGATTGCTTAATTCCTAATTAACGATCGGTTAAAAGCCGTTTAGTTGGTAAGTAGGTAGATATAGTAGTAACTAGTAAAAATATCCTAAAAATAGTACAAAGAGTTAATCTGAACTTCTGAATCTGAACAGATTTAAAGGGTAATAATCGCCCTTTATTCTTGTTAGCAACAATTTCTTTAGCTTCCGTTATGGTATAACAATGATCTAATATAAATTTAAGAATTAAATAAAAATACTCCCTTATACAATGTTGTAAGTTTTTACAAATTAAAAGCATTAAGCAAGTACACATACTTCTTTCGAAACTCATGAGCAGTGTTTTCCCATCACTATTCCCACTATTCTCAAGCTCGCCATATCTGGCGCAGGTGTTTCAAAATTGTTCATCGCATCGCAAAATTGTTCATCGCAATGTCCCTCTGTGTCGGTGACCCGGGGTCAAATCCCTGGGCGGGCCGCTGAAACAGTCGACCGGCCCCCATGGCCCATATAATAACCCTCGGAACAGGGTGAGAGTTCCAGCACCATGATCCCAAACGAGGATACGGTGCTTGGTCCACAAACTAAACCAAAGACAAATGTCCCTGGAACAAATTCGCCGACACATCGCTCGCAATACAGGTAGGCCGTTGTGAAACGCACAATGAGCTTTGATGTAATTTTCCAGTTTGTTTATTTATTGTATTTTCTTTGGGGTGAATAAACGATCTTTTTCATGAGATCATAACAGGGCCTTTTTAACATGTTAAACTGGAGGGATCGTTCCCTGCAGTGAATGGACATCCCCCCCCCCCAGTGGACGCGAAATCACCCGCATCGACGGTAAAAAAAAGCGTTTTTTTCTTAACGTTTCTTCGCGTTGACGACCCGACCGGCTACTGGCGGATCCAAGGGGTGGGGGCATATAGGGCCTGCCCTCCAAAAGCTGAAAGTGACTCTGTTTGCCCCCCCCCAAAAAAAATATATATATATAAATAAAATATATATTAAGCCTCACACGAAAAAATCGATCGGTAAAAATGTATAATGACTTCCTCTGTGCCATAAAGAAAAGTTTCGATGGAAATGAATAGCAGGTCATTGGTCGTCCTTGACACGAACAACGACCTGCTCCCGAATGCGCTCACGAAGGGTCTTACAATACACCCGAAAGCGCCGATTTAAATATTTGTGTGGCGTTGCGGCGCACTGAGGTTACATAAGGCTTGGCTCCAATCACAGTCTGGTTCCAATAAGAAAATGTCGTTTTCCACGACCTAAAAGTAAATTTTTCACGCCGCATCGCGATGTCACATCGGTGGCCATCGTCATAGTCTTCGGTACGTCGTAACGCTGAATTTAATTAAGTAGTCTTTTTATCTCTACAAGGCAAAAATCCCCCGCACCGCCTATATTCCTGGATTTTATCAGGCAAACTCGTAAAAATTTCGCTCCGTTTCGCGCCGCTAAATATGTTCTACAGACTAGTGTCAACAACTCCACATGACCAATGTGAGTAGGCACACTCCCTTAAACGGCTCAAAAAAAAAAAAAAAAAATCGTCTTTCAGCCGACCCCAACTGACAAATTATCGGTCACACCCTTTTGAGTTGGCATGATATAATCGTTATTATAACTTATATGTTTATATATTATGTTCTTTATATGCTACGGAATATCGTGTTTTTTCCGAGATTAAAAAAAAAATGTGACTGGACCAAATCTGCGGATAAAAAGAGGGTTCCTTTTTGCCACAAAAATGGCCCTCCCAAAAAGCTGGATCCAGCAGTGCCCAACGCCACGCCACCCCCACCCTCCCCGTCAACAACTTTCTGCTGACAAAATTGAGCAAAACTGTAGCCCCGAAACTCGAAGCCTAGATCCGTCAGTGGAAATCCCCTCAGTGAAAATTTCTTAAAAAGGCTTTGATATAAATCATATGTAGTGTTATATACCTACAACCAGTAACAAAACTATAAAAACAATCTAGAAAATAAATGAAGCAATTGTCATAAATTGAGGGGTCACAGCCACCAAAAGGCCGCCATATTAGACGCTCATATAACAGCTATTTTGGTTCCGTGTTCACTGAATAGCTGTTATATATAGAGGATCTACGGGCATATAATCACAACAAGCAGAACGCAAAATGTATTTTATATTCCATTACGAAACCAAAAAATACGGGAATAGTCCGCAGTTTGATGAGGACCCAAAAACTTGAAAGCACCTTGCAAGTACCGGTCGTTTTAAGCGTGGAACGCTTACCAACTTTTAACTGTAATATCTTTCGAAAGGAACGTTTGTATGCAAAATGTGAGGAATTTACAGTATATTTTGTTCTCTTCCATCTATTTCATGTGATAACTTCATTTTAGTGGGAAAAGGTGACGATTTCCCTTTAAACACACAGAAGTCACATATAGCCAGGTTTTGGCGGGCTTCACGGTAGCTAATAGGAGCCTATGAGATTATATAAATCTCAATTTCTCGTTATCTAACCGTCACGGTCAGTGCATGATGTAATTTTCCAGGACTGTGTCGTCGCCTCTCCATAAGGCAACGGTAATTCATTTCAAATTATCTCATATGATGAATGAGCCAATATATCGTGCAACAATATATCGTGCAACAATATATCGTGCACATTTCTTCAATAATTCAAGCTCATTGAAATTGAATGCACCAAATGAAGTCAAGTTTTCAGAAATGGCTCGAAAAGGTAAGCAAGTGATTTTCATTCGATCAGATTTCCCATACATGTCTGCATTTTTCTGCAACAGATTGGTCGATTTACATTAGGTACGATGCAATACGC
>VOPJ01005693.1:0-12085 GCA_014673585.1 Semibalanus balanoides
AGATCAACTTCTACCGCTACTGGCACAGCTACCGCGACGGCTTCGGCGACGTCTCCAGCCAGTTCTGGCTGGGCAACGAGCTGATCCACCGCCTGACGTCACGCCGGGCGCACCTGCTGCGCATCGACTTGGAGGACTTTGACGGCAATCGTCGCTTCGCTCAGTACGACACGTTCGGAGTAGCGGACGAGGCGGACAACTATCGAATGACAGTGGCAGGCTTCTCTGGCGACGCGGAAGACTCGCTTCGCTACCACAACGGCAGGCCTTTCTCGACTAAAGACAGAGACAACGATCCGGCTGGGACGTATTCTTGCGCGCGCAGATACAGGGGTGCCTGGTGGTACGGAACCGGCCACCACTCCAACTTGAACGGTTACTACTGGAGAGGCATCCACGAGGAGTTCGCCAGTGGTGTCATCTGGTTCCACTGGAAGGGCCACCGTTACTCACTGAAGCGCACTGAGATGAAACTGAGACCTGCAGACTACGCCGCTGCCGCGGGCAGAAGGCGTTAGGGTCGCAGCACCACGCCACTGCCACGGGGGCAGAAGGCGCTAGTGGCGCAGCATCACGCCGCTTCCACGGGCAGAAGGCACAGCACCACATTGCTGCCACGGGCAGAAGACATTATTGGCACAGCACTACATTGCTGCCACATTGCTACATTCATCAGCAATATGTATTTACGCCACGTGGGCATCTACAAATTGGCGTGGCTATTACGCCCCGAGTGAAGTGGAAGAGTAGAGCGTGCAGGGGAAGAGAACACACATACCCCGTTTACATGAGTCGCTATCAAATTTACGTAAGTTTCAGGTTCGTAAGTTTCCATTGATTTGCCGTTTACATGAGCTGATAGGAAAATTCTCGTTCCGGGAACGAAATTTCCGTTCCGCGAGTTGCGGGCCAAATTTAGTAGTTTTGTGAGCTTTGTGCGGACGGCGGCCATGTGCGTGCCATTTAATGGCGCAGCTTGCATCATGATTTCCAACCATATTCATTACATTCAATGGAATGTAATACCATATCGTTGGGAACATACACTTCAAATACAATAACAAAAATACAGTTGCTAACCTTCGACTATTACACGTGTACCGAAACAAGCTTTTCGACTATTAACATGCACCACAATGGCCGCCGCAAGATTTATCTACAATGGCCGCCGCACTGGCCGCAAATCGAGATGAGAGGTAATCATGTAAAATATCACTATTTTGATTGCATTTCATCTCTTTGGCAATAAATATAACTATTTAATCAAATAAATTATATTGATAACTAAAACATAATCGTTGCATGTTAATAATCAAAAAGACAGGTAAAATTCCGTTTCTAGTGGTGTAAATGACCGACTGATGTGTCTGATATACCTGTTAGAACAGAAATTTCCCATTGGTGCGAACGGAAATTTACATAACAAACTCATCCGTAGTTTGGGCAGCGTTGGAACCGTTTATCATGAGCCGAAACTGACGTTTACCGGAATTTGACGCAAATGATCCGTAAGTTTGTGCTCATGTAAACGGGGTAACAGTCACACAGCCTAAAACCCAAAACCACAAGAGTTCACATACATAACGACTAACGACACACACGGGTCACTGAGATCAGTCACGTTATCGGTCTAAGACGTGTCGCTTCACCGCGCGCTTAAAAGCTGGCGGCCCCGGCTACGAGATGTCAGGTGGGAGTCCGTTGTACAGGGCGGGTGCTGTACCGCTTTCCGGCCTCACTTCTGGAGCGGGGACGTCAGACGTGCACTCAGTGCAGCTGCTGGTCTTGCCTGGTGGATCTGGCGCGGACAGAGCTATTTGCGCGAAAGGCGCCTGCGAGCGCGTCCGGCTCGTCATTTGCCGTGATTTTGTTTGCAACGCTGAGCGTTGCTACGTCGGCGAGCTGGTGGACAGTCAGCCAGTTCTTCTCACAGGTCAGACACGTGATCGAACTTGCATGTCCGAACATGGTACGAGCAGCGTATCTCAAGATCTTTGGGAATTTGTCAAGGTTCTTCTGAGTGTTATTGCCGTATACGGATATGCAGTAGCTGACGTGCGGGAGAACCAACGCTGTGAGTTGTGACCAGTGTGGTGATGATGCCATCAGGCAAGAGGTGGCGCGCATTGGAGAGGTCTCAGGCCGGCCAAGATGCAGCTACGGCTGACGTGGGACACATGGGCGTCCCACGACAGGGTTTGATCGAAAGTAATGACCAGATTTTTTGCTTCGTTCACAGGTTAAATGGTAGTGTCACGGAAGGTGACTTGAAAATTTGTCAGACTGCGCTAATTTTGGTAGTTACCGAAAGCGATGAGCTGAGTTATGGATGTTTTCATTTTCAGGCCGTTGGCGCGAAACCAAGTATCCAATGTGACAAGAGTTTGCTCCAAGCGGGAGATGAGTGCTGGCACTGGTCGCCCTTTTTGCCGGTGATAAACACCTGAGTGCCATCTGCATACTGCTACACGCCGCCTTCAGAAAACGACGTCATGTCGTTAGCAAAGATGCTAAACAACAAAGGCCCCGGGACCGACCCCTGAAAGACGCCGATGGTGTTAGCGAGTGGTTGAGAGGTCGCGGCGCCTGATGTCAAGCTTTGAGCATGTCTGTAGAGGTAAGGATGGAACCAAGTGGTGACGACTCCATGCAGCTGCAGCTTGTTCAGGAGTTCATGGTCGATGACGTCAAAAGCTTTACTTAAATCGAGGAGGCAAAGTAGTGATATCTCCTCACTATCGGTGGCAGAAAGCATTCGATCGGTGATGGACAGTAAAGCGGTTTCCGTGGAGTGATGTGGTCGGAAACCATGCTGGGAAGGGGAGAAGATGATTGTCGGATAGGGTGGAGTAGAGCTACTTCTGCACCACCCACTCTACCACTTTGAAGATGACAGGAATGATTGAGGTTATGCAGTGATGGTGTGCTTGGTGGCCAGAGCCACTCCACCGTAGCCGTGGTTGTCGGGGCAGTCAGCACGGTGGAGGGGGTAGCCTGGGATGAGGAGAAGACTGGTTGGAGTCCTGGGCCGGAGCTACGTCTCGGAGGTCGTGATGATGTCGTAATCCAGACGATAAAGGTCGTTAGTAAGTTCTAGAAGTTTGGGCTTCAGTGACTGGAAGTTGATGGAGCCGATGGGGGTTTCTTGCACGTGTTACCGCCTCGTCTCCCCTTCCGTCCACGTGCACCCCGGTGCTGCACGGCTGCGCTCACGGAGCGCCGATCTGACCAGGCAGGACCGGGCGGACGTCACCGGTAGGCAGGGCCGTTGTGAAGCCCTGGATTGGTGGCGTTGATGGATGGAACCGTTAGGAGATGCGAGTTCGAGGCGGTCCGACCTTGAGTCGCGAAAGGGTGTCGTATCCGTGCTGCGAGTGTTGGTTGGTCACACCGCTGGAGAACATGTTGCAGGTTTAGAGAATGGTGTTTTGGTAGACAGAATCATGTCACGTTTTAGAGCAGGGGTTTGTGGATTGATTTCCTGCTGCCCGTTATTTAATTATGTTCGGTACTTTTTCGATTAAGAGCTTGGCTATGTGTGAGCTAGATAAATTTCGGAGTTGGGTCAGACGTGTTTTTAACGGAGGCATCGAGACTAGAGGATGATGTTCAGGAACCCTTTTGGGCACGGTACAGTTCACTTCATGGTGTGACATAGTCACGTCCGCTACGTGGTGTGTTACGGTCACACCCCCTGGGTACGCAGAAGCATACCGCCGTGGTTCTAAAGGCAGCACTCTACCCTGTTCACCGAGAGATAAAGTAGAAGCCGGTCGTGTGGAAGACGATCGGTAGCTTGGGGCTCTCATCGTGCCGGACCTGGCTTAAGCTTGGCCATGGCCATGGAACGTAACGCGTGGAATCTAGCGATTCTGCCCTCCGACCTTTTCCACTACACCGCACCACAGCTCAGGCGGGAGGGGTCGGCCCACTAGCAGGAGGGGAGGGAGTCTCGTCGGTCAACCGAGACGTCGAGCGGGGTGGTGATGACACTGCTCAGGGTGGGGCAGACGGGGGGCGGCTGACGTGGCTCAGGTTGCGGTTGAAAACAAAAGCTACGGCTCAGGTTCGGCGGGCCGGCCCGGGGGGACTGCAGCCGCCACGGAAGTGAGCTTCGGCTCTGGGGCTTGCGAGCCGAATGCAGTGGGCCGGCAGGTCGTATGTATGTCCAGTCGAGACTCCAGACCATATGTTCTATCCACTTCATCGACACCACCTCTGTCACTGTCTCTGTCTGTCGGTGCTGCACGCAGTCAGGGGCGTAGCCAGGATTTCGTCCAGGGAGGGTGGCAAATGGGAACAGGGGTGCCCTTGCAGTCAATGGGGGCCCACATAACTAAAACAGTACAGTGTACTGTACAACAACGGCACATAATATTTTGACGATTTATTGTAGCTGTGAGGTTAGGGGTCAAAATATCAAAATTAGGAAAATCTGAGATATTAATGTGGAAATAAATGTCATTTTTCGATTTTTTCATTTGCAATTTTCTCAAAAACTCGAATTTGTACGATTTTTCAAACATTTACAATTTGTCCACCGAAAATCTCATCAATGCGTCACATTGCGAATGGTGCGAACCTCTAAACATGCTATTGTGCGTTTAAAAGTGCTAAAAACAAGTGTTAAAGTTAACTGTTTAGCCAAATCATGTTAGAAAATAGCTGCATAACCCAGTGGTCTTTAGTATTAACACTATGGTAAAACTATAAAATGCCGTAGAAACCTCTTTTCGAAAAACAGTTTTGCTACCTTGTGTGTATATAAACATTACATAATACATATAAATATAAATATATAAACACATCCGCCCGTATAGCTCAGTCGGGAGAGCGCTGGACTATAGGTCTGACCCACCCTGGCAAGATGAGTTCGAGCCGCTTCGGCGCTCGCTGTTTGCTCTTGGCGGGGTTGACCTGCGGCTGGTGGCAGCGGCGGTGTCAAAGGTCAGATGAAGCCAGCGAGCCGGGCGAACCGTCCTCAGTCGTTAGGGAACGTTAAACTTTCGTCTCTAAATTCTGCCGGTGACTGGAATTGCGTGATCGGATGATGGGGTCAGGGCTTGCGCAACATGCTTAGCTTAGCGTGGGTCCTGGTCTCGGGAATCCATCCCATCAAAACATTCGGTCTAAATTTATTTAAAAAAATACTAGCATGATTTTATTCCACAGACAAACACGAAGGGCTTATTTGCGGATTTTATTCAGCTGATGTCTGTTCATGCTTTTTCTGAGCCTTGTTCAGCACTAATATTGGCTATGAAACGATATTCCTGTTTCATTACGACGCACCCTGGAGAGCTGCATTGTGTTTGTGATAGACAAACAGCAAAGAAGGATCCATGCAAGAGCACCCAAGACAAGACATGACAAGTTATAACCACATTCCCCACCCCCCAACCACACTAAAACGAGGACACCTGAGGCATGTTCCCCCGAAACATCTTCAGAGGCTCTCTTTGGCGGAGGGGGACCTATGTGCGGAGAGGAAGAGATTCTCGGAGTGAAGGTGAGGCCTGTTCTGTTCAGAAAGGAGATTCTCCTGTGCAGAAAGGAGGCTCTTCCGTAAGGTTATGTGGACCATCGATGCATATGCTGTTTAGCGCATTGCTACTAACGCAAGCGTTTGAACCTCGATGGTATATTGGCAAACTCTGAAGCCCTTGGAGCAAGTGTAAGAATGAAGCGAGAGGTCTAGAGTTTTCCATAGGTATCTACTGCCTGTTTAATCCACAAGCAAATAGGAGAGCATCAGTGGAGCAGATGCAACAAATGTTTCACAAAACTGACGGAGCCTCTAGTACGTATATGTACAGCCGGTCTATTATGTATCTTCCCCTTTCTAGTTTCTAAAACTCATATAATTTCACTTCTGTGTACATTCATGATTGATACAAGCGGAACATTCATGATTGATACAAGCGGAACATGTGATACCTACCTAGGTAGGTACAACATGTACCATTAAAACAGTCCTTCATGTCCTTCATGTCCTTCATGCGAAGTGAAATTAGTTGAGTTTTAGAAAATTAAAAAGGGGAGATACATAAAAGACCGACTGTACAGTCTCTCTTGAAAGTATCTGTGCATGGGTTGCGGCGATCCGGCGAACTACCCATGCCAGTTTGAAGGCCCCTGTGCATTTACGGCCGGACAGCTTACCGACCGGTCAAAGGTCGTGTCACCCTCCCCTCTCTTCCCGACCCACCCCGGCGCACGCCGTTAGTAAAGCTCAGTCGTGTTTCGGGCCACAGCGCGAGATAGGTGAATTAGAACCGCAACTTTTAAGCTCCTATCCCATAAGTGTCTGTTATAGATATCAATACAGAGAACGAGAAGCGAGAACGAGAGTGAGAGCAAATGCCAGAGCAAGAGTGAGAGCGAATGACCAGAGCGAGAATGAGTAAGTGCGAGAGTGAGTGAGTGAGTGAGTGAGTGAGTGAGTGAGTGAGTGAGTGAGTGAGTGAGTAGTGAAGGAGTGAGTGAGTGAGTGAGGGAGGGAGGGAGGGAGGGAGTGAGTAAGTGAGTGAGTGATTTGGTGAAGTGAGTGCGAGAAGTGAGTGAGTGATAAAGTGCGAGGAAGTGGTACGAGAGTGAGTCCAGTAATTGTGTGTGGATGGTGAGTGAGTGAGTGATTGGGTGAGTGAGTGCGAGAGTGAGTCAGTAAGTGAGTAAAGTGAGTTGCTCGAGTGAGTGAGTGAGTGAGTGAAGTGAGTGAGTGAGTGAGGAGTGAGTGAGGAGAGTGCGAGGAGTGCGCGGGATTGATTGCGAGAGTGGCGATAGTGAGTGGCTGAGAGAGTGAGTGAGTGAGTGAGTGCAAGAATGAGTGATTGCGGAGTGAGTGGGTGAGTGAGTGCAAGAGTGAGTGCCGACGAGTGAGTCAGAAGTGGAGTGATCGAAAGAATGAGCTGAGTGAATGTGGAGATTGCCTTATGCCTGCCTAGGCGCCCGCCTCTGTCTTGGCCGCAAGCCATGCCCGCAGGCTGGGTCCTGGTCCGGGCGGGCTCGCCCGCTGTCGGGCCGAGCCCGCCCGCAGTCCGTATTAGTCGCCTTCAAATACAGCATGCTCCGCCGATAACGCGTTGTGATCACCACTGGGACTCGAGTGACGAGAACGGAAAGAGATCACACATGGGCGCGTCGTAATTCTCGTTTTCAGTGATGTTCGTGTTCGGAGTGCTGCTTAGTGAGTCCGGAGTGCAGAGTTCCCGCAGGCGATGAGTGACATGGAGGCCTGAAGCAGCTGCCTGCTGCAGCAGGCTGAGCGGGAGGAACGTCTCCGAGCAGCTTTCCACACATCGGGAGGAATACGTTGCGCAAGCTTTTCTCACAGGCGGGAGGAACGTCTCGCGCAGGCGGGAGGAACGTCTCGCGCAGCTTCGTGGAGCGGGCTGGTCGCGGACCGTCCAGCCGCCGCTGTCACTGCCGGCGAGGTCGCGTCGCCCAGACCCCGGCGTCAAGCTGCGGCTTCGTCGTGCGACTTCCCGCTGCTGCAACGCCGGCACCACATCTTCTCCTCCTCTGCTTCGCTGCGCGACTTCGCGTCTGGCGTGAAAGCTCGACGGGTTCATGCTGCTAACCGGTGCATCATCGCTTCCTGTCGTTCTCAGCGTGCCGCTCTTCTGAGCTTACTCGACGGAAGACGGCACCGCGTGCTGGTTACGGGCTGAGCGTCACGGATGACGCGCCCCTCTCCGAGGTGGTTCCTGCTATGGAGCCCACCTTCGTTCATAGGTCTGCCCTGCGGAAACAACGCAGCGTTCTCTTGTCGAGAGCGTTTTAACTCGCGCGTGCAGGAGGACGGCGAAAACTTCGAGGACTTTTTGTGTGCGGTGAAGGAGCTCGCGGCATTCTGTGACTTTTGTAATCAGTGCTTAGACAATCGGATGCGTGACAAGGTTGTGTGCGGCGTACGTGACGAGGACACTGTGAAGCGTCTGCTGGAGGATCCAGAACTTGATCTTCAGAAGACAGTGGACATTTGCCGGGCGTCAGAAAACGCCCGTGCGACGTGTGCTGACCTCCGCGTGCCTGTGTCCTCAGTGAGCCGTCTGTCTGCGTACCGCCGGGGGCGCAGCAGCGCGCGAGGCGCGAGTCCCGAGGCCCCGCCCAGCGCGCGCTGTCGCCGCTGCGGGCGGGCCGCTCACGCCGAAACCGCAGCGTGCGCGTGCTTAGCCGCACCTGCAATCTGCGGCCGGCCGCGGCAACACTTTTCGCTGTGGCTGTGCGACAAGGGGGCGCGCGGGAGCACCGCCACACCCGCTGCGTCTGCAGATCCGGCGACTGCGCCGAGGCAATCTGCATGGAGGCAACAATCTGCGCGGCCGGGATCGAGCGTCCGCCGCGTGATTCAAGATGTGTACGTGCGCGGCATCTCAGCACGTCCGCTCCTACAGTGGACATTCGTCTCTCCACTTCAGACGGTGTGTTTTCCGTCGCAGCCCGCGCCGACTCTGGTGCAGAGGCTACAGTCATCGGCGAAGATGACCTCTCAGCCATTGGCGTCGACTTAGCGCAGCTGGACCCCTGCCTCAGCCAGACCTTCTCAGCTGTGGGGCAGCATCCGCTCAACTGTCTCGGGTCCTTCCAGACTTCTCTGCGGCTCGGAAGCCGATCGACTGACGCCACAGTGTTCGTATCAAGGGAAGCTTGAACGGGTCTCTACTAAGCTGGTTCGACCCTGCGTGGCGCTGGGGATCCTGCCGAGGGATTTTCCGGCACAGATCCGATTTGTCGAGGACGCTCGGACCGCTGATGACGTCACACCGTCTGCACCGCTGTCGGACGCAGCCATTCTCGGCACGTCAGCGACCGGCCGCCACGCGTCCCACGTGCGGAGTCAATGTGAGGGATCTCCTGCCCGCCCGCCGGAGCCGATGGCGGAGCCCGAGCCGGAGCCGAGGCCGTCCCGCGGGCCGGAGCCGCGTGATGAAGCCGGAAGCCGAGCCCCGGAGCCGGGGCCGTTCCTGCGGGGAGCGCGTGATGAGCCCCGCTCTTCTGCCGAAGGCCACCAGGAACTGACGGGTGTGGGAAGAGCGACGCGGACCCGCCGGAGGCGACACGCGCCGCTCATGCTGCGCTCTGGTGGAGCTGTTTCAAGCGCGTCTCGGCCGAGAATAACCACGCTCCGTGTTATGGACGGGCGGCCCCGAATGGTTTCGAGCTTTCGACCCGACGCGACTCCGACGTCGGTCACCGCTGCGCGTCCGATCCCTTTCGCTTGGAGAGTGGAGGTGAAGGCGCAGCTGGACGATCTACTCCACCGTGGTATCATCGTCCCAGTGGACTACGCGACCGAGTGGTGCCACCCCATCTCGTGCGTGCCGAAAAACCCGTCTGGGTTTCGCCTCTGCGTGGACCTGACGAGGCTTAACCAGTACGTCAAGCGACCGACCTACCCCTGCCGTCCACCGCATGACGCCGTGACAAGTCTGCCGGCCGGGAACCGATGGATGTCGACTCTGGACGCCAAGATGGGCTACTACCAGGTGCCCCTCGCTGCTGAAAGCCAGGACCTCACCTGTTTCATCACGCCGTGGGGGCGGTTTAAGTTCGTCCGCTGCCCCATGGGATGCAACGCCTCAGGGGACGAATACAACCGACGAGGTGATGCGGCGCTCGGCGACATCCCCAACTGCGTCAAAATCGTGGACGACATCCTGGCTGTGGCACCGACGTACCGGAGGCACCTCAAGCAGATCATCCAGATCCTTCGACGCTGCGATGACCGGGGGATCACACTGAACCCCGACAAGTTCAAGTTCGCCAGGAACGAGACCAAGTTCTGTGGATACAAGATCACTCCTGAGGGTTACACCACAGACAACGAGAAGGCCCGCGCGATAGCCGACTTTCCGAGACCGGAAAACATCACGGACCTGAGGTCCTTCATGGGTCTGGTGAATCACTGGGCGGCCTGACATCTGAGCTGGCGACCACAAACCCTGGCCTTCCGTGACCTGCTCACAGACACACCGCGTCTGTGCTTGGCGGAGCAGCACAGGCAGCCTTCCTGCACACCAGAGCGTGCTGAACTCCCAATCAGTGATGGCCTTCTTCAACCCGCAGCTGCCGACCATGCTGCAGACTGACGCGGCCAAGACGCGAGGTCTGGGCTTCGCACTTCTGCAGAGACACGGCGACAGCTGGCGCCTGGTGCAGTGCGGATCTCGCTTCCTCACCGATGCCGAGTCGCGGTATGCGGTGGTGGAGCTGGAGATGACCGCCGTCCTCTGGGCCTGCAAGAAGTGCCACATCTACTTGGCCGGCATGCCACATTTCGACCTAATAGTCGACCACCGACCTCTGGTGACTATCCTGAACCACAAGCAGCTCAACGCCATAGACAACCCGCGTCTGCAGCGGATGCGGGAGAGGCTGTCGGCGTACAGCTTTACCACGAGCTGGCAGAAGGGATCGGCGCACGTCATCCCTGACGCTCTCTCCAGAGCGCCCACCAGCGATCCCATCGCCGACGACGACGTGGAAGAGAGTGAAGACTGTGACACGCTGCACGCCAGCGTCATCTCTGCGCTGCACGCCTCTGACCAGTCAGAAGATGGCGCACAGCTGGCGCCACTGGTCGACCCAACGCTGGAGAGGATTCGCGCGGCTGCAGAGCGCGACCCGGCATACAGGACCCTCCGTGACCTGATTCTGGCCGGCTTCCCAGAGAACCGGTAACGAGGCGCCCCCTGCATTCGAGCCTACTGGGGGGTGCCGTCATCATCTGGCAATTGACGACGGTCTGGTGGTCTACGGGGCTCGACTGATCGTCCGACCGACTCCCCGCCGCGGTGTGCTGGAGCGGCTTCCATGAGTCACCCAGGGCGTGGAAGGACCAAGTGACGCGCACCCGGCTCAGTGTGTTACTGGCCGGCATCGACCAAGAACGTCGCCTGACACCGTCACCGCCTGCACCCCGTCAGCGTCTCCCCAGCCACGCCCGAGAACCGATGTGGCGGGAAGACGACAAGCCGACACGCGTCTTCGAATCGGCCTCGGCCGATTACTTCCATGCCGGAGGGCAGACGTACTTAGTGTACGTGGACAGGCTGTCGGGGTGGCCGTACGTAACCGTATGCCCCCGCACGGCCTCCGCGGACCATCTGACGCGACAGCTGCGTATGCTGTTTGCTCAGACGGGCGTCCCGTCCGTACTTCGGTCAGACGGTGGACCGCAGTTCGCGTCCGGCACTCTACGGCGCTTCCTGCAGCGCTGGGACGTGAGACACGAGATGTCTTCACCGCACTACCCGCGCTCCAACGGACACGCTGAGGCGTGTGTGAAGATGGTCAAGAAGCTGGTGCTAGCATCTTCCGCCTCCGGTCGTCTAGATGATGACCAGCTGGACCGCGGCCTTCTGGAGCTGCGAAACACCCCACGCGCGGACGGGAGGTCACCAGCCCAGGTCCTGTTCGGACACCCGCTACGCTCCGGTGTGCCCACGCACCACCGTGCTTTTGTTCCTGAGTGGCAGCGAGCTGCAGCTGTCTGCGACGAGAAGGCTGCCGAGACTCAGGAGAAGGCGGTCAGGTACCACGACGCGTCTGCGCGCCCTCTGTCGCAGATAAAAATCGGCAGTCGTGTCGACCTACAGGACCCGGCCACCGGCCGATGGGACCGCGTTGGCGTGGTCGTGGGAATCGGACAGCGACGCACCTACCTTGTAAAGGACAGCCAGTGGCCGTGTCCTCTGGGCGAAATCGACGCTACTTGCGTCCGTACCGGCCGCTCTGAGGAACCTGCCACCTCCGCGACGCTGCTGCCCGCCGCACAGGGTCTGCCGTGCGCGCCCTCCGTGGCCGGCGTCCTGCCGACATCACCTTCAGCGTGCCCAGCAGCCGCTGTCTGCCGTGGCGGTTCCGCTCCCAGCCACCTGCCGATCAGGCTGTCCCCCCGAGGCCTCGACGCTCGGTCCCGACGGAGAGGCCCCCACAGCGCCTCCAGGTTCGCTGGGATGGTGCTTCTTACTGTGATTGAGACGTACTGTAGTGTGACTGAGGTACTGTAGTGTGTTACTGAAGGTACTGTGCCGTTAAGTTAGACAATTACGCGTTGGTATGTGTCGAAGTTGCATTTGTT
>VOPJ01005694.1:0-12085 GCA_014673585.1 Semibalanus balanoides
AATCAGCTCCATAACCCTCTCAGGCCCCATCCGCCGGCCGGACATGGGAACGGATTCCGTACAAGCCACCGGCACAAACTTGCACCCGGCATATCACTTAATCCTATATTGCAGCGTTTTGCAAAATACCCGTCTGTAGAACTCCTGCTAAGCGTGGTGCCGCCGCAGGCAGATGATGCAAGCTCAGCCTCCCCAATACATGCATCGGCCTTCGAGGCAGCTCACGGTCTGCTGTTCCTCCGGTGATTCGTCGCCAGTCGCCACACCATAGCCCCAGACATGTGGCAACTGCACCAATCCAATCACCTTGGGCCGGTTAGAGGCGGCCCCGTGCCAATTCAAAAAGCCGCTGCTAGTTGCACAATCGGTGATAATTCAGGGTAAAGCGGGTTATACGGCGATGCTTTAACTGGACTGAAGACACGAGTGTTGCAACCGAGCCATTATGTAGGTTTGTTCGAAATTAGAACACGAATGAAATCCGTCTTATATTTTTTTGGTGTGCCTCGGCCAAGATCATCGACGCAATAGGTAACTTTAATGTTGAATAAGTATGATGACATTGATAAAAAGACACTGTGTGAAAAATTGATTGAATGGATTCTGATATTCTGATATTATCTGACATTCTGATAGTCATGATTTCAAATATATCAAATTTAAAATCCGTGTAACCGACACTAGCAAGGAACCACTAGTGCTATTCGTCCACTCCGCTGGACAATAATTTACAGGTTGAGTGGTGGTGCAAGCCAGTGACAAGCAATTAGGGGATTGATAACCCGTACTACTCGTGGCACACCCGTCATACCTATAATACGTTTTTGAACCCGTAATACACCCGAGTCTCCTGAATGGTGTCCCAATTGCAGTTAATAGCCGTTTCTGGATGGATTATTTTGCGCGAAATGTTTTAAAACATTGTAAAATGTTTTACAATGTTTTAGTAGTAACCGTTTTCACGCTGGACTAATTTGCCAGAAATGTTTTATCCCTCGCCCTACGGCCCCGTAGCGCGAGGGTTAAAACATTTTTTTTCTCGCAAATTAGTCCATCGTGAAAACGGCTGCCACTAAAACATTTTAAAACATTTCGCGCAAAATAATCCATCGTGAAAACGGCTAATGTGCACACAAGTGCCACCTATAGCATATTCGATGAAGTTGAAGTTATTTAAGTTTCGCTTATCAGATGGCGGTGATATCGATGAGAAATAGTGTCGTGCTATTTTTTATTAACACAGACATTACCTGAACTTGTAGAAGGGCAGTTGTAGGTCGAGAAATGTAGGGAACACATTAATACACACACATGTTGTCATGCGATCTTGAAAAACAATTTAATTACGAGCGAGCGCGAAAGCGCGGAAGCGGAGTTCCTCATTGATACCGGATTTTTCTCAAAGACAGACGATGACAGACACATGAAGCGACCCGACCCGGCCCGGCCGGCCTGGCCCGGCCTGGCCACGGCCGGGCCCGGGAAGCCATGACGCTGGTCAGAAGCTTATATCTTTTGAATCCGCATTCCGATTGACAAGCGGTTTTCGCCATCTGATAAAGCCATTCAAATGACCATTATCATGATTAATATTACGATTTTTTTTCTCATGTGATGGGTCAGCAATGGCGCCGTGACACGTGCCGGGTCAAAGGGTGTTCAGAAGTATTATCCTGTGTGCTGAGAAACGGCTGACCTAATAAGACTAAATTTTGATTGTGGAGGCTGGAACACACCGACTGGCAAATGTTTTCAGGTTCAAAACTCTGGGTACACTGCCGTGCGCAACGTGCACCCCTGTGTCCGTCCACGAAAATTACAATGCAAACATGTTTGCAATACCGGACCTATATCTCGGACCAAAAGTTGTAAGACACTGGTCAAACACAGACGCGTAGAGAAACGATCCTCCCGGCGTATGCACTATGTGTCGATCAGCGGCGCGTGGAACGTGCAGTGCAAAGTTACTGGCTATATAAGCGCAAATCATAGTTTTATGACGTCTTCACAATTTAAATCAGTGCTCAGCAACATATGGGACTGGAAGCGATGAACAACACCAACTATAGACAAATGTACCGCTCTAAAATGCATGCAAAAATTGGGTTTTAATGCAGTAATTTCGCTGTTAAAATCTGCTGTAATATTTAGTTATTGAAATATATTACATTTCCTTCATACACCGCGTAGCTTCAAAAACAAAGGGTGCTAGACGATAAAAATGATCAAGCTGTAAAGCGCAATCCAAATCCATCTATTACCCACCCAAAATGAATTTTTTGCCTACAAAACATGAAGCTTAATATTTGCAAATTAAAAATAAGCTGCAAACCTATTTGTTCCAAGTATCGATTTGTTTCGGATCTATTTGCGACGGCAAACAACCCATAAGCGAAATATTTAAAAAGCATGCTTTGCAAGAACGAACCCCGTTGGACGGGTATAAATTTGAACGCGTCGGATTTATTCGGACTTCGCTCGTCTTCGCCGTTTAAGGCGTCTTACTGGTTAGATACTATTCTATGCTAATGGGTCTAAACTACATAACATTTCGTGTTGATGAAATTTATAAGGGGAAAAAATCGGTGTGGACTAACAGACAGACATAAATACAGAGAGACTGACAGACAGACTTTCTTTAAATAGTAAGCTAGGTAATAGATATAGGAAGCGGGTTTAATAGCACAAGAGCACATGTATGGTCACCCCGGCTGGGTCCTATAAAGGGCTGTGGAGTTGATCAGTCTGCAGGTGACTCCAACTCCGACTCCGACCTTTCAGAGTCGACTCCGATTCTGACTCCAAGATCGACTTCGACCTTCGATCTGCGGCCAGGTCGATCTCTAAGACAATGTCGCCCCGGTTGGGGGTCAAAGCCACCCCACTAACTCGAAAACAAAAAGGGTCAGGAAGACGCGAAAGATGTAACATAAGCTTGCAACAAGACTAATTTAAACCACTTATAGGCTATTTTTTGGCTCAGGTCAATATTGAAGTCACTAGAGGTTTTCGAATATCAAATGTCCATTTGAGGACTTTGGTCCAGAAACCTCCGATATCTCAGGAACTATGGTAGCCAGGAGCAAACAATTTTGTTGTGATGCAATCACCGCCAGTGCACTCAAATTATACCTCATGTCAACTCGTAGTTAATACGCGCACTGGAGGGGAGGGTCATTTGTGTGCCCCCCCACATATTGTTCATGAATAGCTTAAAATTGGGGAGGGGTATGTAAGGAAGACGGAATGACAGGGACGGAGCAACCTTCCGTCTCTATTTAAATAAATTAAATTAAATTAACAAATAATTAATATGTTCATTAATGATTTGTGTGCACCTTGACTATTATCTGATCTTGGCTTGCTATACCTTTTTGGACAGCTCTATGTCTAAGCTATAACCAGGGCTGATAAAAGCGGTTTCGGTGTCACCCGACCAAATCTGGCGGAAACAAAGTGGTTTCGTGACCTAAGCGTGGCAGTTGAATTACATTGCCACATATTCCCAGCAAACGATATAAAAATGCCTGCCCATCAAATGATGTTTTAACAACAAAACCACATTAAAGTAGACCTCACTCGACATTACAATGGTCTTGAAATGCCGAAGTAGATTGGATGGTCTTTTCGGCCTCAGAGCAAACTTGAAGGGGTATTTTCTGACGCCTGCTTTATGTATCATAATCGCACTTATTACCAGCCCTGGCAAAAACATTACAATTGCAGCTCTCTTAGTCTGTTTTTGAGTGTTAAGGAGCAAAAAATATAACAAAAGTTAAGCTAATTCGTATGATAAAAGTTAGTAGTTAGCGGTTAGCGTTAGCTTCCGCTAAATTGTTAGTGGTTTAGCGGTTTAGCGTAGGCGGAAACGCATTTTTTAGTTAGCAGATTAGCGGTTAGCGAAGCTAACTTTTCGGTTAGCGGTGCCCACCACTGCCAGAGATAAATGCCACATGAATAAAACCAAGGCTCTATAACAATAAAACGTTGGCAAGCTATGAAATAAATATGCGAATGGTATATTTATTCAGACGGAGTGAGTGAGACCGCGAAGCGGTCGATACGAACGTAGTCTTACAGATGGGCCAAAATCCGGCTTCATCTTGCTTGCTTGCTTGCTTGATTTGAAGCGTGGGTTTCAGGGATAACTCACCGTTTCACTGCACTGATATCGCAAAGTATACATCTAATATTTTATCGTAAAATCAACACATGGTACTAGGCTACGTGAAATATTGACCACAACAGAAATGTCATCATCCATAAATAAACAAAATAATACCAGCCGATGATAAGCAGTGCTTTGACTTCGGGATTCACCTTCACAGGTGAGAATCCAGAAATAAATAAGTAAATGCCAACAGAAAGGTAAGTGTTGTTTTACTATTGCAACAAACAACAATGCTTTTGCCTATCAGTTGCCGGACACAAATGAAACAACTCGCTCCGTCTGCTTCATGCCATGCATGCTTTACTAGTTCACTTGCTTGAGACAATATATTCCTGCCCGGGGCTGGGACAATTTAATGATCTCACCGAGTTTTTTTTAATCGAAAGTACCGAGGACCGGTAGGTCCGAGGTATTTTCGATTTAAAAAAAACGAGGTGAGAATCATTAAATTGCCAGCCCAAGGGTAGGAAGGTATTTCTCCTATAGTATCTAGGGCCTTGGTATTTCCCATACATGCTTAGGTGGCTTAGGCACCAAAAGCATAATCATGTCTGAACCAGAACGTTCAAGCTTCAAACTTTAAATCTTATTAAAAGTTGTATGAGGAAAAGATGTGGAAGGATGACATCGTTGAAACCGTGGTGTAAGAAGTCACGCTTGAAGAGATTGATGCAACTTAAGAACAAAGAGACAAAGAAAGAAGACAGCCTACTGGATCCAAAAGCTCGAAGAGAAGGCCAAAAAATTGGGATTAGAAGACAACACTATCGTGGATTTGGACCCCAAAAACAGGTGCATACTGCATAGTGCATACGTTTCGTAGGTTTTTGTAATAGGTGCATATGTAATAGTAATAGGTGGATTCTTGTAATAGGTGCATCTAGGTGCATCTTGTAATAGGTGCATCTTGGTTATATATGCATAGTGTAGTAGGTGCATACGTTCTTGTAATAATGTGCATACGTCCTTGGTTGGTGTGTTTTGTGTTATTAGACATGAAAATAAATCAGTGCCAATCACGATATCGAAAGTTTGTATCAGCGGTGGGTCAAACTTAGCATAGCGAAGGAAACAGATCACTATAATCAGGAAGGAAGCATTACCCATAATGCTCTTTTACGTCATCGTATGACGTCATACCTACGTCATATATTTGGCAGAGGGCGGGACAACCTAGCATCGGGCGGGACTATATAATACCACACGGGGCCGGGAAAATAATTCTTTGGGACCGAGGTCCGAGCTGAATATTCCGCCAGAGACCGAAGGTCGAGGTCGGAAATCAAGCACGGAGAGGTCCAAATAATTATTCCGCCTAAGTGTGGTATGAATTACCATATGCCGCTGAAATGGGACCAAATGAAGCCATATTTTCCACCATACTTGGGTTCAACCCTCGGCGACGAAGTTGATAAAGAAAATCAGAGAGTTCATACAGTCATCTTTTCTATTTCATACACTCTTTCATTCTTTTCTCAACTGTAGTTCATTAATATTTTTCACTTTTATACTATCTTGCACGAGATTTGGGAAAACATTTCGGACCGGGGCAGAAATGTTTTCCCAGATCAAATAACATTGAGCTGAAATTGTATACGCTCTACGTGCTAACGTCAAAGGGATATCTCGGCATATGTAATATGTATTACACCACAGCGGTTTAATATGCAAGGTTATATTGACGAGGCGAAGCGGAAGTCGGATTAACCGCATCATTTAACTCGCGAGTGCGTGAGATTAATTTTTGATCCAACGGCCGCTACGCTAAAAAAATAATGCATGATTAACACCGACTTATCGAAGATTTTCACGCACCGTGGATTTGGATTGATATCACTTGGTGATAATCCGAGTTAACTGCGGTTGGTTAAAAAAATAGCCTTAGCACGTGATTCAATGGCAAAGAGAGATATCGGCGTGGGATAACATGTTTATATACCACACCTCTGGAAATTTTTGAAACACTATTTCTCCCATACTCCAAAAGTGTGGTATATTGCTCGTGCTATTTTAATGTCTGGCTTTCCCCATTTAGACGTGCAATGCTGCATGTATGGGAAATAACTTGTCCACGGCATAGAGATCATATATAGTAGAGGCCCTGCACATAAATCTGCGGCAATTCAGTGGTCTTTTGTAGGCATAAGTTTTTCCTACAGATCCCCTATAAGTAGCGTGCGCCGAGGCCAATCACATCTTTATCTGAGAATAATATTTGCATTTATTTTGTTTACATTATAAATATTGCCTAAAACGTCTTCAAAGAGAAATGAGACAGTGGTTTAGTAAAGGGACTGTCCACTTAAAAAATGTGTCAATGTTACGTCCGTTTGTGGTGCAAAATTATGAGTGATGGCCTGCTGACACGATTATGACATTTGTTTTCTCACGAACAGTGCTCATTTCATAAAAAACTAGTTTTAATATTTGGGCTGATGACGTATATGAAGGTTTTTTTAGGGAAAAAAAACTTCACGCTGTTATAAAGTAGAAACTACGTGTATGGCTTACTGTATGGCCAAGGTAAACAAGTCGACTGGTAATCAACATTTAGTCAAAGAGAGACTACGACCATCGGCTAACGGCCACATTCAATACTTGGGGGCTGCGATGTTAACAATTGCAAATCAAACTCGGAATTTCTCTGTGATTGACTCATCGGTTGTTTTAACTTATACCATACATAATTTCAATGCCAAGGACGCAAAATGGCTATCGCAACTCAAATATTATGTTAAGGTGGGACAGTCCCTTTAAGCACGGGCATCGAGAGAATTAACAAAATGTGCTTAAAAAAGACCACTGAATTGCCACGAAATCAAGTGCCTCAGCATATAAAAATGCCTCTCTATTATATATGATCTCTGTGGTCCTCGGTACTTCTTTTTACGTCTTATATAATCAGGCACGTAGCCAGGATTTTGCTCAGGGGGGGGGGGCACGTCGGAAAATCACATTTTGCTCGTAAAATATAATTCTATCTAGTGTGAAATCACATTTTGCTCCTCACCATAAGTTGCTGACCGGGTGGCGGGGGGGGGGGGGGGGGGGGCGGTAGGATCGGGTTTTCCAGAGAATTCATTCTAATCTTCAGTGTGAATTTTTCTTCGCTAGGGGGGGGGGGCCATGGCCCCCGTGCCCCCCCTTGGCTACGTCCCTGTATATAATATTTCCATTTGCATAAAAATACAACTAAAACATTTGTGTCACATCACATCAACGCGACGCAAATGTCACGAACACAGCTTGCACACCAAAGATCTGTGTCGGACATATATAAGATAACTGAGACTTTATGAGTTATAGGAGACAGAATGAAACGTTGTGAAAAGTTCAGGTTCTTATATAAGTGACACGATATTTGGCCGTAAGCGGCTTCGGACGAGCCTCTGCAGCGACAGTGGGCTTTGCTTTATCTATAGGGCGGATATAAGATTAGGTGTGGTGAAACATCAGAGCAGATGGCATACGCTTACCGTTTAGTGTGGGATGTAGGGCGGATATAAGATTAGGTGTGGCGAAACATCAGAGCAGATGGCATACGCTTACCGTTTAGTGTGGGATGTAGGGTGGATATAAGATTAGGTGTAGCGAAACATCAGAGCAGATGGCAGACGCTTACCGTGTAGTGTGGGATGTCAGCTGTTCTTTCTGTAAGGACAGGAGCATATTATTTTTGTTCTGTTTCAGTCAGGCCGTTGGTGACTGCTAAGATCTCCGATCACGGTGGTGATCCAAAGATCTACTGGAACCTCCCAGGGATCGGAGCTTGTACTGCAGATCTATTGGAGCCTCCCAAGGGTCGAAGCCTGTACTGGAGATCTACTGGAGCCTCCCAAGGGCAGGGGCCCGGGAACGATTTCAAAGTTGGGGGGGGGGGGGGGGGGCCAAAACCAAATTTGGCTAGGCCAAACACCATTTTTCGTCGGACTTCACTTTTTCTTAACTGGAGCCCTACGGGGATTTTCATAATGAATGTAATTAAACACTTGAAATTACAATAAAATGATTTAGTGCATGAACGAAGTCTTCCCCATTGACCATGTGCTTAACTGTAGCGGTGTATTACCCCGGCAATTGGCTGGGGTCTCAGTCGAACCCTTCTGCGTTTTTCGCCCTTCGTTATCTTCCGAACCAACAACCGCAGCGCGACACGCAAGACGGCAATCGAAATCTCTCAATGAGACCAGTCTCAGCGTACGCGAAATGGTAAAAAATAAGGTCATGATGTGAGGTCACAGTCAGGTAAAATGGTCAAATGTTAGCTTAGTTGTGTTTTTGGGCCATACTTTCCATCCGAAGCCATATATTGAACTCATTATCAAAACAAAGTGCTCTCAAAGGTTTTGAATTTCGCATCTCGATAAGCAAACGAAATTGTAAGCAATGGGGTCAAGGTCAAGATCAGGTCAAATCAGGTCAAATCAGGTCACTATTGGCTACAGATCATGTGACACATGTTTTATGTGTTATTTTACACATGCAACTCGATTGTAGCAGCTATTTGCACACCTTCAACTATATAAGGTCTAGGTCAGGTCATCAAAGGTCAAAATTAGAAATGAAT
Organism: Semibalanus balanoides; assembly: GCA_014673585.1. Classification (NCBI taxonomy): domain Eukaryota; kingdom Metazoa; phylum Arthropoda; class Thecostraca; order Balanomorpha; family Balanidae; genus Semibalanus; species Semibalanus balanoides. The sequence goes on from VOPJ01005694.1 coordinate 8,739, forward strand.
AAATACAAAAACAAAATAAATTGTCTTATTCCAGTTTTTGTCTCAGAATATAGTGGTACATTTTTTGTATGTATCTGGTCGAAAAAGCCTCAAAACCGTACCTTTAAAAAATAACGTCTGACGTTCAATACTAAGAGAGCATCAATGGATTTAGAAATACAGTTTCTTGAATTTAAAATTCTGGTTCGGCGTATTGCACATATGGGTTCTCTATCATATCTTTCGGTTTTTTTTAGAAAATATAGAAACATGTTTGGATATGCTGTCATTATTGGTTTTACGGTGGGATTAGAGGTGTGGTGTATTTTTTCCGAAGATGAACATGTATATTTGAGCGCATCGAATTTGTCATATAACCGCTATCTTTCCAGACGTTTTTTGAATTGCATTTTGCTTTAAGAATGGTCTTTCGTATAGCTTTGAGTTTAGGCTGATATGTGCGTCAAAGTCGTGTGTAGGGACGTCACTAATCTATATAACGCAAACAATTATAGTTGAAATTGTCTAGTTTTTGCACTGAAGACGTCAAATTGATGTAGGTTTAAGTACCAAAAGTTTATCGTTAATAACACTGTTTGTTTGTGAGCTATTGTGAAAATATCTGAGGGGGCGTTTTTCGCGCCCCCCCCCCTCCAGCCAATGGCGGGTTAACGTAGAAACAAACGAAAAAAAATCGACAGCCATTGAAATTTGCAACTAACGAAATGTCCTAAAACTTGACTTTAGTTTAGCTCTATAGTCATAAAAGTATATTTTTTTCTTACTTCTTTTTCTATCTAATAAACGATCACGCAATAACTGTTTCGCCATCGTGTTTGGTTCATCAAGGCGCATTGAAATGTCTTATTTTGTCCGTTAGGTCAACTTTAAAAAATGACTCCAGGTCATGGTCGGATGTTGGTGACAAGATGTATAACATGAGTAAAACGTCTGAGCATATCAGGAGACGTGTCTCTTAAGCCCAGCAACGTTGTATTTGACACAACTCATTTGAAGGCATTTTGACGTTAAGAAGAGATTTGTAAGCTACTGATAGGCGATTTGGGAGTTCGCCAACCGCGCCTTCCCCTGTTTTGGCGACGACCCTGGCTTTTTGCATCAGGTTTATTACACAGAACCTCACTGACAAATAAAAAATATCAATTACACATGGGTAAAAGTGTGATGTTTGCATAATTGTTAAAAAAAAACACACTTTCGATGTCTTATATATTTGTTTAACGAACGTTAAGATCAGCAACGCCAAAGTTGGGGGGCGCCGCCCCCGCGGTCTCAAAGTTGGGGGGCAAGCGCCCCCGCTTCCACCCTGTTCCCGGGCCTATGCCCAAGGGTCGAAGCCTGTACTGGAGATCTTCTGGAACCTCCCAGGGATCGGAGTCTGTACTGGAAATATACTGGAACCCTCAAGGGGTCGGAGTCTGTACTAGAGATCTACTGGAGCCCTCAAGGGTCGGAGCCTGGAGCCTCTCAGTGCCTGGAGCCTGCGCTATGTCGAGGGTTGCACCACACTCATATTCTTGTGGCTGACTGATCTCTCAGCGTATGCTTCGTCGGGAGAGCGCTGAGCATACAATCTGCCTTCCCCTGGTAGGGTGAGTTTGAGAGTCTCTAGCGTTCACCACTGGCCTCTAGCGAAATTGCTCTGAGATCTCCCCAGTGACCGCGTGTAAATGAAGTAATGACAGCGAACCGGACGGATTAATGCTGGGTTCACAGACCGCGTAACAAGCTTCGTTTTCGTTGGCCTTGATATGGAAACTTCCTATGATCAAAACATTCCGAATATATTTAAACTCAAAAGATATAACACACTGGCTTAAATTTGAAGCAATCTGAATTTGCTCTGATCAGACGGGATTTTTTCAATTGTATTCGGCTTAACCCTATTCCCTGCGGGTGGCCAGAATTACGTTGACCTGCGGGGTGCAGATTCTGCCCCCCCCCCCCCAGAGATCTCGAGAACCGCTCGGCCGATTTCGATGGAATGAACACCATTCGTTTTTTCGTGACAAAAATTGTATTTTTGGTTCCCTAAATTTATTTTTGGTTCAAAAATGGGGGGCCAGGGGGTAAAAAATACGATTTTTAATGTCATTGCGGCCATGTCATTCTACCAATTTGCATGCACGAAACGTTTTTGAGCTTCCAATGTCATAGTCTTCAATATATAAAACGGACAAGTACCAAAATCAAAATCATAGGCGTACTCAGGGATGAAAAAGGGGGATTTACTGATAGGAACATGTGCTGTTCGTGAATGTTTGGGACGATATGAACATTACATGTGGGCTTTGTTGCTGTAATTTGTAAAATGTAATATATTGCGTATAGGCGGATCCAGGTAAACAACGTGGAGGGCACCATGTGTGGAACGCCTTTTATCATCTCACTAATGTGAAGTTGGGCTTAATTTGATGCAGGATATCGCCTCCCATTTTATGTACCTGAGTGCGCCTCTGCCCCAAAATATGTATAATCCAAGTATGTATGATGTATATAACAGTAACATAGTTAATGACGGTTGTATTCCACCGCCAACTACGAGGGAATCATGCGCTGCACAATCGCATTCATAAAGACCTCACCTAAACATGAGCCTGGAGCCGCCTATGCTGAACCGATTTTGGTTTATTTTGATACCACGCGTCATTCAATTTTAGACAAAGTTTTAAAGTTTCGAGACGATAGACGTAACGGTTCAGAAGCGGCAGGCAAAAAACTAACGGGGTCAGAATCCGCCTAGGCAGGGAATAGGGTTAATGTAGCGTGGGGGTGTGACGTGTGACGCGTTGGGTGTCTCGCAGTGAAGGGTGGATAGTTGGTGAAGTACTTCGTGTTTTTAATGACAGAGTGTTATAGTTTCTTCGAATGGTAACAGGTGGTGAAAGTGGTGAATTGGTTAGTTTAACGTCGTCCCCATGTGTACATTTGCATCCGATGGTGATGGACTGCTTAAATTTGAGCAGGCCTGAACATTCCGGACACTATACTAGGCAGTGTGTTTTTTGCTTCATTTATACTGTTCAACCCAACACTTGCACTTCACTGCTAAGGAAGGGGTCAACATGCACACAATGCAAGGTATCACAGGGGAGGGTGGAAGACTAGGTTACCGGTGCTGCCGATGGACCATTGTCAACGGCAGCAATTCAAGCCTTCCGTCCAGTTACCCACTTCCCATTATACCCCTAATGATCCCCCCTCCAAACCAAAAATAGAGCTCACTCGTCGTATTATAGTGTAATGTAAATTCAAAATTCCATCAGGTATCAATCCACTTGGCTGCCCTCGCGTGAGTCTACACAACTCTTACTGGTCCTTAACTTAAGAATTATCCTTCAACATTC
>VOPJ01005695.1:0-12089 GCA_014673585.1 Semibalanus balanoides
TCGACAAAAAGTGAAATATATTCGGCTGGAGAGCCTTTTCAGTCCAGAAAACTTGAAATCTAGGGTTTTTTCAACACGGGCTACAAAACTGCTATCTCGGTTCAAAACCCCATGTTGAAGGTGAACTATTTCCTTTCAGCCCGCAGTTGTCGGTCGGTTTAGCAGCTGGGGTATTCCAAGACAGATCGACAAGCGAAACCCCCAAATTAACACCCCATCTCCGATCTCGATAAAAGTCCTTTTTAAGGGTTGTCTGGGGCGCTGAATCGCGCTGTGCAAGTTTCAGCACGATTGGAACTACGGCTGCCGAGTTATAGCCTCCGGCATTTTCGTGAGGTCACCTTGCATGATTTGGCCAATCAGCCAATAACTCCACAACAAATTATCAAATTCCTAGAAAACCATACATTTTCTGAATAGCAATGAAGTAAGAAGCATCATCCCAGACCAGTTTTGTTTTATTTTTGTGTTGATTCTGATAAAATGGTCTTTGACCTCTGGTGACCTGACCTTGAAACGAGCGCAGTGAAAATAATGTTGTTTTATATTTTTATAATATTCTTAGGTAAGCTGTCTTTGCACAAGATAGAATTGGAGATGGGTATTTTCTATAAATGTACTTTTTAATTGCTCAAAATAACGCGTTTTATCTTTTCACCAACACAAAATGATTCGTTTTTCCTATGATGGTATTTAAGGCGGTTTCTGTGTCACACGAAGGTTTCAGGTTGCAATATAAGCCACTCGGAGGTTAAGTTCAGTGAATTTATTGATGTGCCAGGTGAAATTGTTGTTTAGTGAACTCTGCAAGGTCAGCTGAGGTCAACTGAGGTCACCAGCAACATTTTGTCAATAACTCTTAGCATAATACAGATAGAGACATGCAAATTACACCAATGTGTTGTTATAGTCGATTCGCGTCGCCCGATATGCAACATGACCTGCCTGGGTTGCCAAATGACCTTGACCAGAGATTAAATTTTGAAGCCACTAACATGTTTCGAAGTGCCTTGACGAGACAAACAAGATGGTGTTAAAATTATAGCTCTATGATTTTTATCCAAGAATTCTTGTATTCACGAACATGTTGAAGTTGTTCGTTGTTGCTAGTGAAAAGTTTTCGTGAATAACTTTGTATTATCGAAACATAAAATTGTAACAAATTGTAACACCATCGTGTTTTTCTCGTCAAAGCGCTTCGAAGTATGTTACTGGTGATTCAATGTTACTGGTGCTAGGTCAATATACAAATTTGACCTTTGGTCAAGGTCATTTGGTGACCCAGGTAGGTCAGGTTGCATATCGTGCGACGCGAATCGACGATGCAAACACAGTGGTGTAATTTTCACGTCTCAATCTGTATTATATTAAGAGTTTGTGGCAAAATGTTGCATATGACCTCAGATGACCTCAGCTGACCTTGCAGAGGTCACGATTTCACTTAGTTCATCGATAAATTCACTCATCTCACCATCCAAATGTGGCTTATATTGCAACCTGAAACCTTCGTGTGACACAAAGCTGCATTCCTGCCATTATGGGACAAATCAATCATTTTGTGTTGGTGAAAAGAGAAAAACAAGTTAATTTGAGCAATTACAAAGGGCATTTATGGAACATACCTATCTCCATTTTTTCCTGTGTAAAGATAACTTACAAAGGTATATTACAAAAAAAATGCACTGCGCTCGTTTCAAGGTTAGGTTAGGTCACCAAAGGTCAAAGGTCATTTCATCAGAATCCATACAAAAATAAGAACTGGCCCAGGGTTGATGTTCCTCACATCATTGCCATTCAAAAAATGTATGATTTTATAGAAATTGGATAATTTGTTGTGGAGTTATTGGCTAATTGCCTTAGGCGTGCAAGGTGACCTAACGAAAATACCGGAGGCTATAACTCGGTAGCCGTAACTGCAACCGAGCTGAAACTTGCACAGCGCGATTTGGCGCCCCAGATAACTACTATGGCAGATTTTAATTAAAATCTGAGTTGTAGGGTGTTACCCCCTTGTCGATCTGTCCTGGAATGCCCAAGCTGCCACTCAGCAAGTGGGATGCCTAATGCCTGGACACAGCTGAACACACCCAGACGAAGACGGCCTGTCTGACTGTCGCTGGACACAACGGAGAATCATGCAGACGAAGACGGTCCTGTCTGACTGGACCTGGAACACGACGCAAGACAGCTGTCTGACTGAACCCTGGACACACCAGACGAAGACGGCCTGTCCTGACTATATGACGGAACACACCAGAACAGCCTGTCTGCCTGACTGGACGACACCACAGAACGAAGACGGCCTGTCCTGACTGTTCCTGGACACAGGACCAGACGAAAGACGGCCTGTTTCTGACTGACCTGGACACACCGAACAGCCTGTCCTGAACTGACCCTGGACACACCAGACGAAGAACGGCCTTCTGACTGTCCGGACACAACCAGAACGAAGACGGCCTGTCTGCGACCTGGACACACCCCGTTTCATATGACTGTACGTCCGAGTTACGATGCAGCTTACATACACTACCAGGGCACTAATACAGAACATGATCCGCAGGGAGCATGGCCATGCTTCTTGTAGCTGGCCGCAGCACAATCCGACCCCTTTTTGGGGTGGGGGAAACAAAAAAAAAAACCCCCACACCCAAGATCGAAGACGGCTGTCTGACTGTCGCTGGACACAACCAGACGAAGACGGCCTGTCTGTACTGACGCTGACAGCGCACCAGACGAAGAATCGGCCTGCTCTGACTGAGTGTGACACACCGAGGCCTGTCTGACTCGACCTGACACACGCCAAGACGAAGACGGCCTGTCTGACTGACTTACATCGTGGACACGACCATGACGATAGACGGCTTGTCTGACTGACCTGACACAACCAGACGAAGACGGCCTGTCTGACTGTCCTGGACACACCAGACGAAGACGGCCTGTCTGACTGACCTGGACACACCAGACAGCCTGTCTGACTGACCTGGACACACCAGACGAAGACGGCTTGTCTGACTGACCTGGACACACCAGACGAAGTCGGCCTGTCTGACTGACCTGGACACACCAGACAGCCTGTCTGACTGACCTGGACACACCAGACGAAGACGGCTTGTCTGACTGACTGGACACACGCAGACGAAACGCTCCGGGACCTGTCTGCACTTAGACGCTGGACACACACAGACAGCCTGTTGTACTGACCTGGACACACCAGACGAAGACGGCCTGTCTGACTGACCTGGACACACCAGACGAAGACGGTATTATCAGCGTGTACGGCGGCCAGCAGCCGGCCGTCCCCGGTGAAGGCCATCGTCTGTAGCTTGGTGGCCGACTGAGGCAGCGTCATGATGTGGACTGGCGCCGCCGTCTCCGGATCCCAGACGACGACGGTGCCGTCCAAGGAGGCGCTGCAGCAGCCAGCAGCGGTGCAAGGGTTAGTGCACTAAGTGCAGAGTGCACCGATTTGGTACAGACCATAGTTCGTAATGGCTTGGGCCTGGGCTGGGACTGGGCCGGGCCTCAACTTAACGGGACACTGCCTGTATTTGAGTTGAGATAGCCATTTTGCGTGCTAGGCATTGAAATAATGTATGGTATAAGTTAAAACAACCACTGAGGTCGAATCACAGAGAAATTTGAGTTTGATTTTGACATCTGCAACATCCCCAGTCCCCAGTGTATTTGAACGGGGACCCTGATCCGATGTCGTTGTCTCTCTTTACTAAATGTTGATTACAGTCGACTTGCTTTACCTTTGGCCATACATAAGCCATAAACTAGTCATATTTATGGCAGCGTGAAGGTTTTCTTTATTCCCAAAAATGCTTTCATATGACGTCATCAGCCCAAATATTAAAACTTAAGTTTTTTATGAAATTGAGCAATGTTTGAGAGAAACAAATGTAATAATCGTGTTCGGCAGCAATTACTCCATATAAAGCACCACAAGCGGCGTACATTTGAGAACTTTTGGGAAGGTGGCAGTCACGCAGTGTCCCTTTATTAAATGAAATCACTGGGTTCTGTATGGGCCTGGGCTGATCAAATGCTGAAGTAATGCGCGCGCCGCGCAAGCCAGGTCAGAGTTTAAAAATATTGTAACCAGCAGTTTACTCACACAGCAACACACAGGTGAGTGATATTTCACATTTATAGTATACAAGTAAATATGATAGGATAACTATTGCAAATTTGGTAAAAATAAGTATATGCTTAATCTGAATGGGCCGGACCCGGGGCATGGGCCTCAACATTATAAATTTGACTGGGCCTGATCTAGAACTGGGCTTGGTGTCCATGGGCCTGGGCTGGGGTTGGTGGGCACGTGACGAACACTGGTAAAGACAGGGGATAAACAACACAAGGTGCAGAACAGACAAATATACTTGTGAGAAAAATACTTAACGGACAATGCAGACATCACAACGACCGATGTTTTGGCTGTTCCACAAAGCAGCCTTCATACATGTGGTGACCTGACTGAGCCGTGTATATCGACTGACCTGGCTAGGACCAGCTGTCCGCCGGGCTGTTCAGAGCCCGGTCCTGTGGTGACCTGACTGAGCCGTGTAATAATGACTGACCTGGCTAGGACCAGCTGTCCCACCGGGCTGTTCAAGCCCGGTCCTGTGGTTGACCGTGACTGAGCCGTGTATATCGACTGACCTGGCCTAGGAACAGCTGTCCGCCGTGTGTTCGGAGCCCGGTCCTGTGGGTGACCTGGACTGAGCGTGTATATCGACTGACGCTGGCTAGGACCAGCTGTCCGCCGGGCTGTTCAGAGCCCGGTCCTGTGGTGACCTGACTGAGCCGTGTATATCAACTGACCTGGTTAGGACCAGCTGTCCGCCGGGCTGTTCGGAGCCCGGTCCTGTTGTGACCTGACTGAGCCGTGTATATCGACTGACCTGGCTAGGACCAGCTGTCCGCCGTGCTGTTCAGAGCCCGGTCCTGTGGTGACCTGACCTGAGCCGTGTATATCGACTGACCTGGTTAGGACCAGCTGTCCGCCGGGCTGTCCGGAGCCCGGTCCTGTGGTAACCTGACCTGTAGTGACCTGACCTGTAATGACCTGACCTGTAATGACCTGACCTGTAGTGACCTGACCTGTGATGACCTGACCTGTGTTGACCTGACCTGTGGTGACCTGACCTGTAATGACCTGACCTGTGGTGACCTGACCTGTAGTGACCTGACCGTGCCTCGAACGTCGACTGACCTTGCCAGGACCAGCTTGCCGCGGGGCCGGCCCGGTCCGCGGGGGGACCACTCCAGCGCGGTGACGCTCTCCGTGTGGTGGGTGATGCACTGGTTGCTGCCTGGGACGCTGGGACACCATATCCGCACCGTCCTGTCCACCGAACCGCTGGCCAGCAGCCGACCACAGCTGGTGGCGCGCAGAGCGTTGATCGGTCCCTGTACAAACAGACGAGAGAAGTGATCATAGGTGAAAAGTCAGGGACTGGTGCACCAGTCACCTTAAAAATGACTGGTGCACTCAGTCCACACATTACAACTTAAAGGGACTGTTCCACCTTAACATTATATTTGAGTTGAGATAGCCATTTGCCGTGCTAGGCATTGAAATTATGTATGGTATAAGTGAAAACAACCACCAAGGTCGAATCACAAAGAAATTTGAGTTTGGTTCTGATATCTGTAACATCCCCAGTCCCCAGTTTTTTTTTTTAAATAAATTTAGTCCGAATGTTTTGTATGGATGGCTTTCCGAGGTCGGACGCACGCTAAGCAGCAGCCTGTTGCGTCTGGTCCTGGAACGCGTCACACCGAATCGGCGCAAATTCCTGTTGGCCGCAAATTTAGAGACAAAAGTTTGTACGTGCCCGTACATAACCTGGAACACGGTCCGGTATTGTCGGTATGTCGGTATTGAACGGGGACCCCTGAGCCTGGGGATGACGTCGTCACTCCTTCTACTAAATGTTGATGATAAGTCGACTTGTTTTACATGGCCATAACATTACCGTACGATATGGCAGCGTGAAGGTTTCTCATTCCCAAAATTCCTTCATATGACGTCATCAGCCCTAATATTAAAACTTAACTTTTTATTAAATTAATCACTGTTTGTGAGAAACAAATGTCATAATCGTATTCGGCAGCAATTACTTAATATTTAACACCACATGCGGCGTACATTTCAGAACTTTTGAGAAGGTGGGACAGTCCCTTTAAACATCAGCACAGCATAAATTGCGTTCACGCGCAATTCATGCAGGAACAATTATTGCCACAATTCGCCCCACATTCACTCCACAACTGGCTGAGACTGGGAGCGTGTGACGTCACCGTACCGAGTGTGTGAGCGAGTGACGTCACCGTACCGTATGACCACTGAGCAGCAGATCGGGGGCCCACTTTCCGAGCACCGTGTGCACCCGAATCAGACGGTCGGTGCCGGCCGAGGCCAGTGTGTGCTTGTCCCTCCAAACGGCCAGACCGAGCGGGTCCAGGTCGATCGAGATCCGCCTCTGCATCATGCCGTCCGGAAGCCAGATCTTGCAGCCCTGTAACGCGTCACAGATACGGTCTGGCTGGGCATGGAAGCAGCGCCCTACCACGTGCTATCGTAGCAAAACCACGCTGAGCCGTCAGAGTGCGCTATTTGCAATGGAGTCTCACAAGGAGTTGTGAGTGGTGCAGCGGGACACCACAGCTCATTCTGTGCGGTATTGTATCTACTGCCGCATTAACAGTCCCATCCCAGTCCCGGTCCCCAGTCCCCAGTCTCCCGGTTCCACGTCCTCCGTCCCCTGTCCCCTGTCCCCTGTCCCCTGTCCCCTGTCCCCTGTCCCCTGTCCCCTGTCCCCTGTCCCCTGTCCCCTGCCCCTGTCCCTGTCCCCTGTCCCCTGTCCCCTGTCCCCTGTCCCCTGTCCCCTGTCCCAGTTCCCGTTCAAGTTCCCGTTCAGGATCCGCCATGCCGTGCCGCGCCGTCGCGGCTCCGTACCGACGGTGCTACGGTGAGTAGACGGTCGTCGCCGCGGCTCCACTGGCAGGACAGCATGTAGCTGGCGTGAGGACCAATCTGGCAACTCAGCTCTCCCTCCGCCGACCAGATCCGGCCGAAACAGTCCCAGCTGCCGGTGGCCAGCAGAGAGCCGTCATGCTGCGGGACAACACGTCACAGCTGACCAGACGGCCGAAAACATGTCCCCAGCTGCCGGTGGCCCAGCAGAGAGCCGTCAATGCTGCCGGGGATACACACACGTCCACACTGACCAGATCCGGCCGAAACAGTCTCAGCTGCGGTGGCCAGCAGAGAGCCGTCATGCTGCGGATACCACACGTCACACTGACCAGGGTCCGGCCGAAACAGTCTCAGCTTGCGTGGCCAGCAGAGAGCCGCATGCTGCCGGGAACACACGTCACACTGACCAGATCCGGCCGAAACACCGTCTCAGCTGCGGTGGCCAGCAGAAGCCGTCATGCGGCCGGGATACACACACGTCACACTGACCAGATCGCGGCCGAAACAGTCTCAGCTGCCCGGTGCCAAGCATGAGAGCAAGTCATGCTGCGGACACGACGCGTCACAACTGCAGCCAAGATCCGCGAAACAGTCCCAGCTGCCGGTGGCCAGCAGGACCGTCATGCTGCCGGGACACCACACGTCACCTGACCAGATTCCGGCCGAAACAGTCTCGCTGCCGGTGAGGCCAGCAGAGAGCGTCATACGCTGCCGGAAACACACGTCACACTGACCAGATCCGGCCGAAACAGTCTCCAGCTGCCGGTGGCCAGCAGAGAGCCGTCATGCTGCCGGGATACACACACGTCACACGCACGCACACAACACACACCCGTCAGTCCAATCAAATGGCGCCGGGTGGCATGTGCCAAGGGGTTTGAATTTGGCAGCTGTTAGCGCGTGCTGAACACAAACCTTACGCTTGTGTTCATGGACGATACTGATCTTAAGTAGCTTAACTTGCACTCTACGCCTTAGGTTCATGATATTGCTCAGACATCTGTAAAATATCCGAATACAAGCCAGGTTTCTAGGTCAATCATGAATTGCAACTAAAACATGGCACCCATGCTGCGATCATCCAACGCCTGACACCTGAGCAGCAGCGCAGCTGTTTTAGACAGCTCAGCGGCTGGCCGACAGACTGCCGCTCAGTAGGTCTGCAGGTCGTAGTTGGGGCGGCTGGCAGGAGACGACGGCTCCGTACTCACGCTCCAGTCCAGAGTGAGGACGTCACCACCAGACGTGTCCCCGTCGCGGTGGTGGTACAAGGTGAGCCTGGAGCGGCCGGGACTAATGCCGTCTCTGACGTCCCAAAGCCGCACCGTCTTATCATTGGACCTGGCGGATAGGCAGCCGTCATCGGAGGTCAGAGAGGTCAGCAGAGGTCAGCACAGGTCATCAGCCGTTAACAGGGGTAGCATAAGTTAGAAGAACGCAGCAGATGTCATCACAGATCAGCAGAGGTCACCAAAGGTCAGCAGAGGTCAACAGAGGTCAACAGAGGTCAACAGAGGTCAGCAGAGGTCAACAGAGGTCAGCAGAGGTCAGAAGAGGTCCAAAAAGGTCAACAGAGGTCAACAGATGTCAGCAGAGATCAACAGAGGTCAGAAGAGGTCAGAGGAGGTAAAAAAGTAATTGAAGGTCAGCAGAGGTCATCAAAGGTCAGAAGAGATTATCAGAGTTCACCAGTGTTCCTTGGAGCCTGGAGGTCAGAATAGGTCATCAGTGGCCGTTAGAGATCACTAGAGGTTGTCAGTAGCCATCAAAAGCCATCAGAAGTCCTCACACTGCATCATAATTCAGACATCAGCAATTAGCGAGAAAACAGCAGCAGTGGGCGCAAATTGACCCAAAGTTGTCGGCGCGCCCTTAAACCCCGATAAACAAACAAAGAAAACAGCAGCAGGCGCTGGGAACATTCAGAGATGTTGGCCAGTCTCTTGCACACCTGAACCAAAGTGTTCCAAAGTTGTCAGCGTCATTAAAAATAGCCAAGCAACACCAGAGCAGCAGCCTGCGCTCAGTCAGTGGCAGTGTAACTAAGACAGGGAGGGGTTGGCGGTCCGTACGCGGTGGCCAGTGTGTCGCTGCCTGGCTGCCACGCGCTGGCTATAATGGCGCCGGAGTGCTCCTGCAATCCCAGCACGGTGGCGCCCTCTGGCGGACGGAAGGAGGGCGGAGGAGGTGGCGGCCGCTGCTGAAACACAACCAACAGCCGGCAACGGTCAAGCGCGGCAGAATCACCCAACAGAAAGGTCAGGGAAGCTTTAATAGTGCTTCATTCAATTGTACATACATCCAGATTATCAGCAGGACCCAATGCAATGCTGATAAATGGCTTACCAATTGTATCTGCAGTTTCAACACAAGCAGGTAATTGTTTGATGTGCCACATAAACAAACCAAGGAAATAAAGATCAAGTTCATGGACACAGTAAGTCATATAAGCAACGCCTTATCCAAATATGCAAATACTGAATACATGACTGGTCAGCAAGTCTGCAACTTCTGTTGATGCCTATTCCAGCAGGAATGAACATATGATTTGAGACCTGGGACCGTATTCAGAGCCCAAAAATCAAAATCACTACTCACTAAATAAAGTAATCACAAGCATACAGAACATGTTTACATTCAACATAGGTACACCTGGTTTTAGACTGCACGAAGACATTCCACAATTAAGTTTTGAGAAGAGAAACATTTCAGTTACCGGGGGAAACTCCCGTCGCCTGATTCGCAGTTGAGCGAGTTGTTGAAGACGGGGAAACTGGCCCTGTTCGGTCTCATATCGCCCAGTGTTCTCCTGAGCCCTCCTCCCTCTGCCACGCTGTGGGTTCAGAGGCGGCATGCTCGCAAGCATTCGCTCCATGTGGACTCCCCTTAAAAATATGCAATAACTACCATTATCGAAATACTACGGTTCAAAAGGTGAAAGACTCGACCGTGTTTAATGTATATTAACGGTCATTTATGAACACCAACAAACAACGACAAAATTTCGCATTTAAAACCCACCTCCGACGTTACCAACCCGCGGCTGCCACGTCTGCTTTAAACTTAAACCGGGTGGCGATTTCTGTTTGTAATTCAATGTGCGTCACTTATGTGTCATCAAAATGCCCACACTTTGTTTGGTAGAGCAATGCAAAAACCCTTTAACTTCGATGGTGTCGAGGAAAAACCTACATCTCTTTCCAAATTAAACGCCGCTTCGGTTTGACTGGGTCTGATCTTGATACACCATTGACTGGGCGGCGGGAAGGGATGGGGGGGGGGGTGGGGTGGGGGCGTTTAACGCCCCCAACGTTAAACGCTTAAAACGTTAGACGGCGTTCATCCCCCTGGTTATCTTCCGAACCAATTTCGCAAGCGAGACGCAACAAAGGCGGCATTCGAATTTCGAAAGCGCTCAAATTGAAAACGAATAAAAAACATGCTCAAAAATATCCAATTTGGTCACATGTCAGGTCTACGTCAGGTGCAAAAGGTCAAAATAAAAAAAATATCGTTTTTGGGCCATACTTCCCATCCAAAAGCCAAGGGAGACACACCTACCAAAAGTTGCGGAGGCAGGCCATTCTTGCCATGTGCAACGCCCATATAGGCCTAATGTTTAACCGAAAATGTTGGAGAGGACACGTCCCTCCGTCCCCCCCCCCCGTTGGCGGGGCCCCTGTCCAAAACCTTTGATTGCGACCATGATCACCCAAAGTGCTCTTAAACGTATGATACACATTCCATTCCCGCATGATCGAAATTCTTAAGTCAGATTATTGGCAAAGAATAAAGGTCAAGGTCAGGTCACAAGAGGTCACATTTTTGGGGCTTCTGAAGGCAGGTCCTAAATCTGGAAAATCTGACCTTTTACAACCTCTGGTGAGTGGTGACCTCAATATTGACCACCAAACTTTAATGTATACTCATCCCATTATGAAAGTAAATGTCAAACTAAGGTCTAAGTAAAAGGTAAAAAATGTAAAATAATTCATTGATAAATATAAACCAAAAAGGCACTTTGCAATACCACTTTTTGTATCAGAAAAATGTAGTGCTGTCATTTATGGTATGCATCTTGTCATAAAAGGCCCAAACGCACGTTTTCCAAATATGGCGTCATGAGTTAACCAGCACTGTATATGCGATCACCAGTCCAAATGGATATATCATCATGTAATTCAGTATGGTAGTTGTTTGCATATGACATATCTTCCGTTTTCAATATCTTTGAAAAATTTCGATTTTGTAGTCATTTTCCAGAGAATACCTTTATTTGATTTTTGGGTCAAACACCAAAAAATATCACAAACCCGATATATAAACTTTTATAGCCCTTATTATTTTAAATCTTTATCTTTTTCATTTTGGCTTATCAAATTACCTTTTTACGGTCTGTTAAAGTTTAACTGATTTCAGTGTAAAAATGTGTTGTAGTGATGTCGCTAAATTCGCGCAACATCTAAATGTAAATCGACGGAAATCGTTTCATTTTTGGAAACTCTACCTAATAGTAAAATTATTGTTGCCAAAAATTTTTTAATTTATAAGGGGTTTTTAAAAAAAAGGAACCCTATAGACGCAACGGTTCAAATGCCGCAACGTTGCAACAAAAATCTCTCTAGAATGGAAATATCCTCTTCATCATAAAAAAAAAAACCAAATGGGTTCTATCGTCGCATCTCCGGTCCTTTGTCTCGTCCTTTGGCAGCTACGGATGGTAAGCACAATTATTTTTTAAAGAGTTATGATGGATTTTCCGAAAGCAATGTTCTTTTTTAGGGACGCAAAACAGTACTAAAAATGACCTATTTAGTAAGCATGTTTTACCTATGAAATGCTGAGACGTAGCTAAACCGTCTCAGTTGCATTGAGTGAATGTTGGACTAGGGTATGTCACGGCGCCACGCCATGTTAATTAGATGGCTGTTGCAAGGCATTCTTCTGGAAATGAAGAGCTTTGTGAGATGTGCGTGATTGTCTACATCTGCTCCAAAATGCGCACACTTAGAATAGGATCCCACTTTTTCAAAAGTGAAAATTATGTTTTATATTAGGAGCAGTGGTTTGTCGGAGGGATGGTATCATTGCTAGGTTA
>VOPJ01005696.1:0-12088 GCA_014673585.1 Semibalanus balanoides
GAGGAGCAGCCTTGTTCAGCTGCTTCCTGAGGATGGTTTCCAGCGGCAGCCACCAACTCTTCCCTACTAAACGTGTACTGGTGGAAAGAGTCAGTCCAAACACAACCGCAAGCAGTTCCTTCTTAATCTGCGCCCAGTTGCGCTTTAGTTGGTGTCAGCAACCGAGATGCATACTCACTACCTACCTAATGTCATTTTGTAAAGTACTTTTTTGGCTTTTATTGACCTGATACAGACAAATAAATGCTACCGCTGTATTTCTGAGCTCAATTTGTCAAGAAACATGTCTTTTTATTTATATTTTTCCATTTCAAATTTTGACCTTAAATGTCCTGACCTTGACCTTGCATGGGATCAGGCGTGCTGCAAATGGCTGCTTTTATCGAATCCTACGTGTATAATAAACTATTAAACATATGTCGCATGGCTTTTTGCCAACAGTAACGTTATTTGACCTAATGTTGACCTTGACCTTTGCTTACAATTTTACTTTTATTATACGGGAGATGAATCATACCTTTGAGAGCCTTTTGTGCGATAAAAGTCGCAATTTAAGGCTTTGGATGGAAAGCATGGCCCGCAAACTCAAGTATATAAATTTTGCCCTTTGACCTGACTGTCATCTGATGTGACATTATTAGGAAAAATATTGCGTATGCTTTAGATGCGTCTCATTGAGAGCTTTCGATTGCTGCATTGCGCGTCTCGCTGCGGTTATTGGTTCAGAAGGTAACAAGAGGGAGAGAATCTCCCCCCTCAGCGGGGCGCGTTCGGCTGGAGACCCCAGCGGGGCGCGGTTTAACCCTTGCCAGTGCGGGGAGTGGATGCCACCATATCTCCTCAGTTTGTCGGGAAGAACTCGCGCATTTATTATTAACCGATTACGATGGAACGTCCCGTACCCTACTTTATAACACTTTGATACTTACTCTGAAAAAATCAATTCTGTTTTGCCCTTGACTATGAGACCCATGACCTAAGGTAAGGCTATGACCTGTTTTCCAAGGTCATTAGCACTTAGCAAGTTAACAGATGGGGTATTCCAGGACAGATCGAACAAGCGAAAACCCGAAATTAACGGCTCTACATCTCCGATTTCGATTTAAACTCCGTTATTAGGGGTTATCTGGGATGCGCTGAATCGCGCTTGTGCAAGATTTCAACTTGATTAGAAGCTACGGCTGCCGAGTTATAGCCTCCGGCATTTTCGTGAGGGCACCTTGCATGACTTACGCCAATCAGCCAATAACTCCACAACAAATTATCAAATTTATATGAACTCATATATTTTCTGAATGACAATGAAGTGAGGAACATTATCCCCGGTCCAGTTTTTTGTAGACTCAGATGAAATGACTCGTGACCTCTGTTGATCTGACTTGACCTTGACACGAGCGCATTTGTTAATTATTAGATTAGTTTTCTATGCACAGGACACAAATTTGAGATGGGTATTTTCTATAAATGTACAAAAATTGCTCAAAATAGCGCGTTTTTCTAAAACAGTTTAATTGTCCCATGATGGCATTTATTGCGGTTTCTGTGTGTCACGAAGGTTAAAGGTTGCAATATATATGCCACTTGAAGATTATGTTAGGATAATTTTTCGATAATGATACAGGTAAAATTGTTGTTCATTGACCTGCGCATGGTCAGCTGAGGACATCTGAGGTCACTATCACTTTTGTGCCCATAACTATTGATATAATACAGATAGAGGCGCGCGAATAACACCACTGTGTTTGTCTCGTCGAGTCGCGTCGCCCCATATGCAATATGACGTACCTGGGTCACCACACAACCTTGTCCTGAGGTCAAATTTTGATGTTGACCTAACCAGGTCACCATTATCTTATTTTGAAGTGCCTTGACGATACAAACATGATGGTATTATAATGATTGCTCTATATTTAATCGATACAATTTATTAACGAACTTTTTTTTACCAGCAACAACAAACAACTTCAAGATATTCGTGAACAACTTTTTTATCGAATAGACATAGAACAGTCATTTTAACACCATCGTGTTTGTCTCGTCAAGGAACTTCAAATTATATAAATGGTAACCTGTTTAGGTCAACTTCAGTATTTTACCTCAGGTCAAGGTCATTTGGTTACCCAGGTAGGCCATGCTGAAAATAGGGCGACGCGACTCGACGAGACAAACACAGTAGTGTCATTTGCGCGTTTCTACCCATATTCTATCAATAGTTATTGGTATTTAAGTACTGATGACCTCAGATGACTTCAGCTAACCTTTTGGAGGTCACTGAACACGACTTTCACCTGGGTCATCAATAAATTCACCCAACTTAACCTCTAAGTGGCTTATATTGCAACCTGAAACCTTCGTGTGACGCAGAAACCGCAATAAATACCATCATGGAACAACTCATAATTTTTGTTGGTGAAAAGATAAAAACGCGTTATTTTGAACAATTAAAAAGCAGTGCACATTTACAGAAAATCCACATCTCCATTTTTCCTGTGCAAAAGCAACTGACCGAAGTATATTTAAAAAATATAAAACACATTATTTTAACTGTGCTCGTGTCAGGGTTAGGTTAGGTCACCAGTCACGGGTCATTTCCATCTGAATCCATATACAATTAAAGGCCGGGCCTGGGATGATGTTCTTCACTTCATTTCCATTTAGAAAATGTATGGTTTATAGGAATCTGATAATTTGTTATAACGTTCATGGCTGATCGGCTAGGTCATGCAAGGTGACCTTACTAAAATGCCGGAGGCTATAACTCGGTACGCCACATAACCTCCGTAGGTACGGCGCCCTAAAGCCCAAATCAACAACAACAACTCGGTAGCCGTAACTCCAATCGAGCTGAAACTCGCACAGCATGATTTGGCGCCCTAGCTAATCCCTGTCACGGACTTATAAAGAAATCGGAGATGTAGGGTGTTACCCTCTTGTCAATCTGTTCTGGAATCCCCCAGGCGACATGTATTATTTGCACTGAGCTCATGAGTCCATGACCTCCGATGAGCTGATATAACCTTTTTGTCCTCTGACAGCCTTATAGGGCATTTTTTGACGCTGATTTAAAATTGGCACCCATTTTACATAATAATATAATACTGGGGGTAATTTTCTTACACAGGCTCAACGAGGTCACTGATCTCAAATGACCTAAGATGAGATTCGTTCTGTAAGAGATCAGTTTGTATATGCTTCTTTTATTTTCCCCACTAGTGGCGCCCGTCCTTTTCACACTGGCCCATCATCTCAACAAAAAATTAAGCGAGTAACAGAATAACGGACATGATTATAAAGTTACGGAAGTTACTTGGTCCGTTCCCTCCTTTGGAAAGTAACGAGATTGTTACCCCGTTACTGAAAAAGTTGTTATTAACCGAGTAACGGAAGTGTCCACTCACGGGTAGTGGTACCTACCACCTACTGCTTGTTATTTTTTCCAAACTTACAACCTTGACATTTGGGAATAATGTATTATCTTAAATTTGATACATCATTAACGGAAGCCTAAGAAAGTGTAGTTTGAAGATAAAATGTGAATATTTCCCTTTACTATGGATGTGACTTGAAATTGCAGGGAGTCACTGAACCAGCTGATGGAGGATGCCAAATGTGAGATAGTCAGCACCCGATCGAGCAGCCTGGTCGATGCGTACGTTCTCAGGTCAGTACAGTATCTGCTTGTCAGTTAAAGGAAACATCAATTTTCACCTAGACACAAACCAGTTGACCACAAAGCATGTTGAACCCAACAAAAGGGCTGTAAAATGGCGACAGACAAACAGAATATCTGACAGTTTAGACCTGTATTGTGTTAACTCAAGTACGTTACAGTAATTCGTTACCTTTGTCCTATGTTTGAGTCCTACAATGAATACAATGTGTCATTATTCAGAGTAGATACAGAGTAGTCAGTAGATACATAATGAGCGCCAAATAACACTCATGTTTTTGTGTTATTCTGAAACCCTTTGGTCATCATTATCCTCAGATTAGGTATTGAGGTTTCCTTCCGAGTATGTTTTGTTCTTAATGATGCGCTTCACGGAGGCCAGGTTCTCAAGAGAGCGCCTCTACCGGCAGGCTTGGAAAACAGCTCGTTAATTATAGCGAGTGGGACAGGGTGTCGCGCAGCTGTCAGCAAATGGCCAGTATAAACAGAGACGTTCATTCATGGCGCCCTCAAGCAGAGGACGTAGGAGCCCGAAAACCGACACCAAGGCCCGTACTCACCCCATGTATTTGACAGGCGCGGTCCCGAGTGCTAACTAATGGGTCCCGTCCTTACAAACTATCGGCACCGTTATAGCTGCTCGCCACAGTGTCTTGACCACTGCGGAGGTTGCAAGATTTTTGAATTCCTCGTCGTTTCACTTAACAGATTTGGGTTATTATGCCATTCCATTGACATTTGCTAGTGTTCTATCGTAGCAGATATTTCATAAATAGTCTGATTTAAAGGGACACTGCCACCTTCCAAAAAGTTCTCAAATGTACGCCGTTTGTGGTGCACAATATGAAGTAATTGCGCTCGAACACGATTATGACATTGTTCCACACCATTGCTCAATTTCATGAAAAACTAAGTTTTAGTATTTGGGCTGATGACGTCATATGAAGGAATTTTTGGAAATACAAAAAAACCTTCACGCTGCAACATGTATGACTAGTGTATGGTTAATGAATAGCCAAAAGTAAAACAAGTCTACTTTCATCAACATTTGATAAAAAGGGATGACGACATCGGCTCACGGTCCCATTCAAAATAATTGGGGACTGGTGATTTACAATGTTCAAACACCAACTCGAATTTTCTCTCTGTGAATTCGACCTCAAGTGCGTTGTTTTAACTATACCAACATAATTGCAATGCCAAGCAGCCAAAATGGCTATCTCAACTCAAATATAATGTTGAGGTGGCAGTGTCCCTTTAAGCGCATTGTCTTATTGCAAATTGACCAATCTACTGCATAAAAATGCAGACATTTATGGGAAATCTGTTTCGATGGAAATCACGTGCTTGTCTATTTGAGGAATTTTTGAAAAATTTGACCATTGGAGCATCCAATGAGCTTGAATGCTTGAATAAAATTTGCGAAGTGTTGCACGGTTTATTGCAGTACCTTATTCATCATTTGATTTAATTTGAAATGAATGGCACCATTGCTAATTTAGAGCCATCGGCACAGTCCCTGAAAATGAAATCATGGACTGACTGTTAATAACGAGAAATGCGATTTATATTTTCCTTAGGCTCTGTAGATAACCGCCATGAGCCCATCCTTAATCCCCCCCCCACTGGGAGAAGGGGGGGGGTGCTGAACACCCCTAAGTTTTAATCGAGAATGACGAAAACGCGCGCGTACAACCCCACTTAGTATACTATCATTGATCCCTTTCGCACATTTTTGCGAAAATTTCAAGTTTCGTGTCGATTAGTCAGGTCACTCAGGTCAGGTAGCCAGGTCAGTCAACGTGACGCCCACCTCCTCAAAAACTTTGCGGTCCCGTGCCATGACCACATTTCTAAGGGATGCGATATAAAACTTTTCAGGATTGCTAAGCCATCAGTACTACAACTTGTTAATCTATTTTTATATTTTCGGTGATCTCAGGTCGGGTCAAATTCTGTGACCTCCCCATTATAAGTCATGGACAATACTTGTAATGCTCCTTTTTCGAGAATACTCACTTCATTCCTTTTGATAAATGTATCATAAAATATTATTGTATGATCCAAGTGCAGGTTTGTTCAGTGACCTCCTTACGGGGTCATCTGAGGTCATCCGAGGTCACCAACACCTTTTTCGTCAACTAACTCTGACATAATGCAGATAGAGAACACACCACTGGGTTTTGTCTCGTCGAGAAACACGCTCTCCTAAACTGCACATACCTATGGGTCACCACTTGACCTTGACCTGAGTAATTTTTTAGGTTGACCTACCTGCGTACCAAATAACCAGATTGTAAACGCTGACGAAACACACGAGCGTAAACAGTATTTCATTACCTATTTGTAAGATGTATTGCGAAGAATAATTTTGCAAAAACCAGCCATTTTTACATTTAAATGACCTCGTAGACCAACCTATTGCCCTGAGTCATTTTTGTGACTAATTTGGTTGATTGCAAATCTGCCATGGTGGGTGACTCTTATTTTTTTTTCAAGTTTGTTTTTTCTCAGATAGCATAGCTCCCGAGATATTTGGGGGTTTCTGGAGCAATGTCCTAAAACTGGAAAATTTGTCCTTCGATGACCTCTGGTGACCTAAATTTTGACGCGAGCTGAAAAAATATGAAATAGTGTCGAAATTTATTTTTGATGATTGTTCGATTTTTTTTTGTCTACAGGCCATAAGAGCCGAGTTAGAAGTTTTTTTTCAACCCCCCCCCCCGTAGGGCGCGGGAAATGAAGGGGCCCAGTGGGGCGCGCGTTAATATAGTAATTTAATTTATAAGCTTTTAAGTTTTAACTAAAATATGACAACTTAATTTTATATTCTGCGAATCGTCTCCCAGCATTTCCTCGTCCGCAACTATGCATCTGCGTAAATATTCTTTCCACGCGAGATTGTTTGCGGATTTCCCTCTAGAATATTCCTTCCTTTGTAAGTACTTAGTAGCGCTTGGATATTTTGTGTACAATTAAAATAATATTGAAATAATGATAATGATGTTTCAGGCTTATTTCACGCAATGCAGCTTTATACCCTGCGCTGGAGTTCTTCTGTATTGTTTCGTCCTTTAGGCCAAGGTCCGGGACAAGGAAGGACCCCAGACTACTTCAAGCCTACCCACTTTGCGAGTTGACTGCCTCTGGTGTTGTTACTCAGCTGTCTAGGCAGCGTACCCGACTGATGGTGATGACACTAGCCCACTGCCTACCACAGCGAGAGCAGCATGTTCATATCGCGCTGCCGCTTTATCCTGAAGACGTGTGGTACCACCACGCCGCTCAAGTGCATCCATCGCCTGCTCAGCTTTGTCAAGCAGTACACCAGCTTCACACAGGTCGAGGTGAGTGTCCTGCACTTCCGAGTTTTTCATGCAAGATTATTATATTTTACAAAACATACCCACAACGTAAACAATATTAAAAATGTTCAAAACATTACAAATGAACAAATCAACATTACAATATCCAAAACATGATAGACGGCCGCCGCCCTGCCTTGCGTGTATCAGCGGCCTTCCTCCATAGACGGCCGCCGCCCTGCCTTGCGTGTATCAGCGCCTCTCCAAACGACGCCGCTCGGCTCTGCCTTGCGTTATCAGCGGCCTCCTCTCAGACATGATAGACGGCGCCGCCCCTCCATTCGTGTTAGCGGCCTCGAGCTGCAACCAGACCATGCTGCTTCCTCTCCGAGCTCAAAAGACATGCGCCTTCCTCTCCGAGCTCAAAAACATGCTGCCGTTCCTCCTCCGACTCAAAGACATCTGCTTCCTCTCCGAGTCAAAGACATGCGCCTTCCTCTCTCGAGCTCAAATAGACATGCTGCTTCCCTCTCTCGACTCAAAAGACATGCTGCTCTCTCCGAGCTCAAAAACGACATGCTGCCTTCCTCTCCGAGCTCAACAGACATGCTGCCTTCCCCTCCGAGCTCAACAGACATGCTGCCTTCCTCTCCGAGCTCAACACGACATGCGCCTTCCTCTCAAAAGACATGATAGACGGCCGCCGCCCTGCCTTGCGTGTATCAGCGGCCTTCCGAGCTCAAAAGACATGCTGCCTTCCTCTCCGAGCTCAAAAGACATGCTGCCTTCCTCTCCGAGCTAAAAAAACATGCTGCCTTCCTCTCCGAGCTCAAAAGACATGCTGCCTTCCTCTCCGAGCTCAAAGACATGCTGCTTCCTCCTCCCGAGCTTCACAAGACATGCGCTCCTCTCCAGCTCAAAAGACAGACATGCGCCTTCCTCCCAGAGCTCAAAGACATGCTGCCTCCTCTCCGAGCTCAAACAGCATGCTGCCTTCCTCTCCGAGCTCTAAACGACATGCTGCCTTTCCTCTCCGAGCTGAAAAGACTGCGCTCCCTCTCCGAGCTGAAAAACAAGCTGCCTTCCTCTCCGAGCTCAAACAAGACATGCTGCCCTCCTCTCCGAGCTCAAAAGACAAGTGCTGCCTTCCTCTCCAGCTCAAAACGACATGCTGCCTTCCTCTCCGAGCTCAAAAGAACATGCTGCCTTCTTCCGAGCTCAAAAGACATGATCTGCTTCCTCTCCCGACTCAAAAGACATGCTGCCTTCCTCTCCGAGCTCAAACAGACATCTGCCTTCCTCTCCCGAGCTCAAGAAGACCATGCTGCCCCTCCTCCGAGCTTCAAAATACATGCGCTGCCTCTTCCGAGCTCAAAAGACATGCTGCCTTCCTCTCCGAGCTCAAAAGAACATGCTGCTTCCTCTCCGAGCTCAAAAACCCATCCTGGTCCTTCCTCCTCCAGCTCAAAAGACATCTGCCTTCCTCTCCGAGCTCAGAAGACATGCTGCCTTCCTCTCCGAGTCAAAAGACATGCTGCCTTCCTCTCCGAGCTCAAAAGACATGCTGCCTTTCCTCTCGAGCTCAAAAGACATCGCCTTCCCCTCCGATCAACAGACATGCTGCTTCCTCTCCGGCTCAAACCATCTGCCTTCTCTCCGAGCCTCAAAAGACAATCCTGCCTTCTCTCGGCTCAAACGACCTGCTGCCTTCTCTCCGACACTCAAACAGACCATTGCCGCCTTCCCCTCCGAGCTCAAGACACTGCTGCCTTCCTCATCCGAAGCTCAAAAGAACATCTCCTTCTCTCTCCCGACGCTCAAAAGAACATCGTCTGCCTTCCTCTACCGAGCTCAAGACGACACTGCCTTTCCTCCGCGATCGTCAAAAAGACATGCTGCCTCCTCTCCGAGCTCAAAGACCATCTGCCTCCTCTCCGAGCTCAAAAGACAATGCTGCGCATTCCTCTCCGAGCTCAAAAAGACATCTGCCTTCCTCTCCGAGCTTCACAGACATCTGCCTTCCCCTCTCCGAGCTCAAGCAGACATGCTGCTCGTCTCTCCGAGCTCAACAGAACATGCTGCCTTTTCCTCTCCGACGCTCAACAGACACTCTGCCTTCCTCTCCGAGCTCAAAAGACATGCCTGCTTCCTATCAGCTCAAAAGACATGCTGCCTTCCTCTCCGAGCTCAAAGACCCATGCTGCCTCCTCTCCGACTCAAAAAACATCCTTGCCTTTCCTGTCCGAGCTAACAGACATGCTGCCTTCCTCTCCGAGCCAACAACATCCTGCCTTCCTCTCCGAGCTCAAAAAGACATGCTGCCTTCCTCTTCCGAGCTCAACCAGACTCTGGCCTTCCTCTCCGGACGCTCAACACGACATGCCCTTCCTTCCTCCGAGCTCAACAGACATGCTGCCTTCCTCCTCCGAGCTCAACCAGACAATGCTGCCTTCCCTCCGAGCTCAACAGACATCGCTTCCTCTCCGAGTCGAACCAGACATGCCTGCCTTCCCTCTCGAGCTCAACAGACACTGCTGAGACCCGGTCCCGGCATTAGCTGCGGCGACATTTCACTCTGGCGTGCTGCGGCCGTGGAATCACTATTCGCATAACATATAACGAGAAAACGCATCACCAAGAAAAGGCCTGATTCTCAGATGCACTGTTGTATTGGTGGCAACCATACACATCATACAATAATCTTATCTGAATATTATCCATTTTCTAAAATTAAAATTAATTAAAATTTGTGGCATTATAGTGACATTCATGCACTATAGTTTGTGACCTACGAACAGACTGTTGATGCGCCCATAAACACTAAAAAACAAACAGTTTTCCTCCTCAACCCTGACTGCAATGTCTTGCTAATCTGCTGAACTCGGAGCCATGCTCTATAATTGAGGAGCCTGCCCTAGATGTTGATTTTGCAATGTCGTTGTGGCGCTTGGTCTTTGACGCCAGCGGTCCTGGTCGCCAACAGGACATCTTCTACTCACGGAAGAACTTCCGTCAACCGAAGCTGCAGGATGTCACTCACCGCAGCTTCAGCGCTGAAGTCGCCGCGCTGGAGAACATGTTTCCCAGTGAGTAGGTCATGGCGCCGCCTCGCAGGTCGTCACCGACGCCGCTGCTGTCGGCGTTCCAGTAATGTATGTAATGTAGGTAATGTAGGCGTTCCAGTGATGTAGCTCGACTATCTGATGAACACGAGCATTGTTCACCAATAAGTAGCTCCTTTTGATTGTCACTGGCTTGCGAACAGCCCAGCTTCGCTCAATATTGGCGATTTGTACCATATTTTCAACGCTCGGTAGTATACAGCCAATTGCCAGGTGGCTGCCTGCCTGCCAGTGTTATATCAGCCGGTCGCGGCGTGTCGGAGTGTCC
Source organism: Semibalanus balanoides (assembly GCA_014673585.1). Lineage (NCBI taxonomy): Eukaryota > Metazoa > Arthropoda > Thecostraca > Balanomorpha > Balanidae > Semibalanus > Semibalanus balanoides. Next base: position 10,366 of record VOPJ01005696.1, read on the forward strand.
GGCCGGCGTGGGCGGTCTCCTTCCGTCTGAAGCAGGCGCGTGGCCTGAACATTGTACCGTTTAGCTGAGTGGTGGATCGCTGGTGTCATCTCTCTCTCTCTCTGTGTGGTCTGTGTCCGGCAGCCGGCCAGGCGTACTGGTCTGGTCGGTGGCGAACGGCCGACTGGTGGTCCTTGCGCTCGACCGGCCGTATGCGCTGCTGGCCGGCGGCCGGGTCGGTCCGCTGGCCACGCCGCCCGTGCAGGCGCCCACCCGCCATCAGCCGGACCAGACGCTCGAGGTGGTCATGACCGACCTCGGTCCGGACGTCATGTCGCTGTTCCACCAGAACACCTGCGCCACGGCCGCCGAAGCCACCAAGGTGAGAGACGGGCCCCGGCCGCAACTTCCCCAAGTCTGGTATTATACAGATCTCTGGCCCATAGGTGACGTCACTGTGACGTATGCGCTCAATTTGACGGCGTCTTAAGTTAGCGTCGGACGATAGCTCAGTCATCGACTTAGTTTGATGGGTTCTAAATTTAGCTAAACGAATTTTAAGACGTCGGACGATAGCTCATACAATAAAAAGCCAAGCGTCAATGATTTCATGGCGTTTCGAATCCAATATACATGATATACTTCTGTTGACTGTGAAGTGGGATAACCGGCACTTGACTAGGGTCTCAGCCGAACGACATCCTGGTTATCTTCCGAACCAAGCATTGCAACGAGACGCACAAGGCGGCGTTGGAAAGCTCTTAATTAGACGCATCTTAAGCATACACAAAAAAGTTAGGTCACATGTCAGGTCACGGTCAGGTAAAAGGAAAAAATCGAGGTGTTTACCTAACACGCGCACTGTCGAGAGGCATGCTACTAACGCGCACTGGAGAGGGGGAGGACACAAATTTACAGGATAGGCAGGTGCTATGATGATCTACAGTTAATGAAATTTGGGTGACCTTTGGTTAATATCTTAAGGGTCAAGCGAGGTCACGAAGGTCAAATCTGGCCAAAGTCACCATTTTAGGAATTTTGACCTTTGTGACGTCCAACAGGTCACAGCAATGTGCCTTTAAGTTGGTTCAGGATGAACATCGACATTTGGCGCCGAATGGCGCTTTTTAATCGTTCCGATCTCACGGATGTCCGGAAGATATCGCTTCGCCAACCTCGGATTCTGCCGCCACTTGGAATTAAAATTCCATATAACTCAGCAATTGACCGACCGATTTCCTTTTTTTTACGTCAAACGATCCACTATTGAGTTGCCGTAAATGTCGCACAAAAACCATTGTCCTGTTCTGCTTAGTTTTTAAGTTATTCACAAACAACATGCGAGGGGGCACAAATGATAAAAGTGCCCCCTCCAGTGCGCGTGTTAAGTGTATGGGTCATGCTTCCCATCCAAAGGTTTCGATTGCGACCATAATCACCCAACCGTGATATTGTTGGCAAAAGGTCAAGGTCAGGTCACAAAGTTAACTATGCGCGAAATATGTTACGAAGTCATGCGACTTATGCTGTATGGTTAATATTTACACCGTATATTCGATTAGTTTTATTATAGTTTTAGTTTATATAATAGATAATATAGTTTTTCGATTTACCACCTGACATCATCTAAGTCAGGTCAGGTCACATCAGGGTACAATATCATACAAGGTTGCAATATTAATACTAAGTTTATTTGAATATTGGTGGAACATAGTGGTGGTATATTGACGCCAGTGGTGGCTCC